>VYXB01010303.1:121046-174203 GCA_013397135.1 Pachyramphus minor | reverse complement strand
TGCAACAGGTGTATTCCCTTCCCTTCCCTTCCCTTCCCTTCCCTTCCTTTTCTTTCCTCTGCTAAATTCCACATTAATACTCTCCAAAGACCCATTTCTTGACCCACTATTATTTTTGCACTGGGGCTACTTCTGGTTTATATCTACATGACCATTGCACTAAACTTTGGATTTTTTTTTTTAAATAAGCACCAAAACCAGCCTTTAATTTTCTATCTCATTATTATTTTGATTTACTTCTCACCCCAGGTTTCTCCTGAACTGTGTGTTAGACTCTGCTCTTTCACCTGTAAAATGCTTATGGGAATAAGCTATAGAGCACAACGGCCATGGCAGATACAGGCACACATTCATGGCAATGGCAGCAGAATAAATTCTGCCTCACAAAATAAGAGGAAATAAAGGATTCCTTCATATTCAGAGTCCTGAATGGCAACCAGCCACCTGCACAAAACATGCTGTGCATATTTTACATGAGATACCTCCAGAAAGGTGTTGCCTTTGCCAGTGAACACTAAACAGATCTATGGTTCAGGAGAGGCAGGAGGGAAGATGCCCTTGGTCACAAAGAGCAACACCCAAATGAATTAGAAAGTAATCAGATCTATAAAAAACATATTTGTGGAAAAACTACTTCTGCATGTTAGAGGTTCTCAATTTTTTTTTTTTTTGGCTTCTTGAGACTCAAATTCAGCCTTTTCCTCCTGGTCCCTGGTGATGATCAGTAACTTGTTACCAGCTTTCTGCTTTCACTGACATCAGGGACACATTTAGGTGCACTCAGCCTGGGCCTACCTGATATTTTCATCTGTAGGCAAGATATGTGTTCATTTCAGTGGTAAAATCTGCATCTTAAATATTTGCAGAGATCCACACATCTGTTGTAAAACCACAGATGTGCCTCTCTGTAGATATATATACTTCAGTGTGATATATTATGTTTTATAATTAAAATTTTATTGAATTTTAATATAAAAACAAATTCATACATTAAAAATTAAGTAGAGAACAAACATGTGTGGTACCAGGAGGATACAAGCTCTAGTGCAGTAGGACAACAACATCTGACCCATAAAAACCACCCTGCATTCGTTATAAAATACCTTTGTGGCTGGGAGATTAGTGTGATATATTATTGAGGCTCCAATATTTGGAAAAATAATACCATTTTGTCACTTTTATTCAAAAACAGCTTTTGAAGTCCGTCTATTAAACATTGGAAAGCAAATGGATTCAGACAGAGAACATGTGGTGTCCCAATATTATTTGTAGGACATATTTAACATCTTTAAGGAGAATAAAAGGGTTCATGCAGTGTCCAGTGCAGCACAACAATTTGGATGGTGGAGCTTGAATCAAGGAATAACACAGCCTTTGCTGTGCCCTCAAGGGCAAAGCCCTCAGGGATGTCAAGGTAAGTGTTGATGGCACACAGAGTAAATTACTCTTTGTAGAATGTGTGGCAAGAAAAGTGGAAGGAGACTATTAATAAGAGCATGGAGTGACAGGACATGGGGAATGGCTTCAAACTGACACAGGGCAGTGTTATACAGGATATTGGAAAAAAATTCTTCCCTGTGAGGGTGGTGAGGCCCTGGCACAGGTTGCTCAGAGAAGCTGTGGCTGCCCCATCCCTGGAAGTGTCCAAGGCCAAGTTGGAGGGGGCTTGGAGCAACCTGGGATGGGGGAAGGTGTCCCTGCCCATGGCAGGGGGTGGAACAGGATGAACTTTGAAGTTCCTTCCAACTCAAACCATTCTGGGATTCTACAGTTCTATAAGTGTATCCTGCAGTCCCAATATGAGTCCAAAGTCCACGATTTCATCTCTGTATCACTTTCAACTTTGGGGATAACATTTCAGTGTGGAGAGAAGGGGTAACACCAGTGATAACCAGCTGGCTTCTCTCTGCCAAGTCCAACCCCTGGGCCCTCTCCCTTCAGTGAACCCATTTCCCTGTGCAGCACTGATAAAAACAAACCCCAGCACTGGATAAATGCAAATCCAGGAGAGAAAACAGCACTGAAATACTTGAATCCTGTTACATAAAGGGGTGATGTGCCTTTGCCTTGAACACTGTGTTCATTTCCATTTCAAAACAGGTACTGCTGAAGTATAAGAAGTTCATAGAGGGCTGATGGAAATGATTAGACAGAGGGTTAGATGTGTGTGTGACGAGAGCCTGCCAGGATTGGAAGTTGGATTTTGTGGCTAACAAGAATGAAAACGCTAAAGAGGTGTTTAATGGTGAATAGTGCTTGGGAAATTGTTGAGGATACCTTTTTCCTTCACTTTCTGCTGATACAAGAATACAGTAACAGCCAAAAGATGTGACAGGGACCACACCTCAACCTGATGACAAGGCATAGGGCTTTGTGGATGGGATGTAGGATCATTGCCACAAGAGTTTGGAAGGTCATGGGTTTAAAGAATGAGCAGTTAGGGGTTTGGATGGCAGTATTTGCATTAGATGAGGTAGAACTGTGGGATAGAATCATACAATCATTAAGGCTGGAAGAGACCTCCAGATCAAGTCCAACCTTTAACCAAATCCCACTAAACCCAATCACAAAATGTCATGTCCACTTGGTCTTTGAACACTTCCAGGGATGGTGACTCCACCACTGCCCTGGACAGCCTGTCCCAATGCTTAACCACTCCTTCAGTGAAGAAACTTTTCCTAGTATCCAACCTGTAGCTTCCCTTGTGCAACTTGATGTGTGATCCCACTCTCCATCAGCTGCTGAGACTGAGAAAGGTGTTTCCTGGGGTTCCATCATCCCTTTGTGGTGGCTCTTGAATCTTTTCCAAGTTTTCTGGAATTTGTACACCCTACCCCAACCCTCTCATCTCCAGCAGCACCATTCTCAAATAAGAAAACAGGCCACAGCTCCATTTAAAAGTTAAAATTTAATTTTAAAACCATCACCTCTGCCTTATAATTTTTTCCCTTTTATTTGAGAAATCAGGGAAGAGAAATATTTGAGAGCTTCATTGATGGGCAGAGACAAATTGTGACTGCAGACTCCAGGAATTCAGGGGAAGAGACTTTCTGGAGGAGCACATCCAAACCCACACGTGTACACACACACCCTGAACTCGGTTCAACTTTTCACACCTTTCCCCAGTGAAGTTATTCAGAAGTCACATTAAATATCTGTCCACAGCCCTACAAATTGATTAATCCCCTGATGACAGTCTGAGCTGCTGCTCAAACTCAGACAAGAAAAGGCCTTTAATTTAGGTGTTGTTTTCTTTCTTACTTGTTCCTTTTCACACTGACTTTAACTTGCTCTTTCTTTACTATTACTTCCAGGAAAACCCTGCTCAGGTCAGTCTGTCTGAAATCAGGGCTGAGAAAAAGCCCTCTGAGTTATCTCAGTGCCTTAAAGGAAACTCTCAATGTTAACAGAAAATAACAACCTTTATACATCACTTTTTATACCAGACTGTAAAATTTAATCGAGGGTTTTATCTTGCTGTAGAAATTTGTTTTTTAAAAAAAATCCCGGCAAACACTGTCATTCCTGTTCAGTTCTTCTTATAAGGAATATCTGTGGAATTGTCTTTTTTAATATAGATACTTCCAGAAGCTGCACCTGTTGAATCTATAGGACTCCTCCAAGGGGAAAATTAATTCCTCAGGGGGTTTGGAAAAATCTCAAACCTTCTCATGATGGTAAAGATTTCTGGGTTTTTTTTTTTTCACATCTAACAGTGAAAAAAATATAAAGAAATTATATTTTAGGGGAGCTTGGTGAGGGATAGAGTCTCTGCCACTGCCTGAACTAAGGAGGGTGGGTGCAGCTGCACCCCATCCAGGCAATTTTGGGGTGATGAAGCCTACAGGGTCGAGCCACTTCCTTCAGTATCAGAGGGAGAGGAGCAGAAACTGGCTGGAAAAATCCCAGGGGATGGCCTAAATGCCTGTGTGTTTTGCAACACTCTGAGGCTTTTTTGATGCTTCTAAGGAGGATGCAATTAGCTTTTCAATGATAAATAAATTAGAGGTAGTTGATTTTGCCTTTCACACATTTGTTTTCTTCGCTTTCATGAGGGACTGCAGCCTGTTTATGATTTTCTTAGAAGTTTGAGAGACTTGCTCTCGCTCAGTGACAAATCCTCCCCTCCAGGCAGCACAGGAAGGGGGAAAAAAAAAGAGAAAAACAAAGATAGTGGGAACCTGAAAATGGACAGTGTGTCTGCAGGGAAGGGAATCCCCTCAGGACTCCCAGAGGTTTGGTTTGGTTTCCGGCTGTTTATTTATGTAATTAGAACTTGTAATTCCACAACAACGTGAAGGGAGATAAAAAGCAGCAACAAAAGAAATCACAGAAAAGCACAGTCAGATTGGCCAGGTATCAGGGTTTGGAGTAAGGCTCTGGTGGAACTTCAAGGATGGCTTTGGCTCTGCAGCTTGTGGTCACCAGCTGGCTCCAGCATGGTTGGATTCATACAATCCTGGAATGGTTTGGGTTGGAAGAAACCTTAAAAATCAACTCATTCCACCCCCTGCCATGGGAAGGGACACCTCCCACTAGTCCAACTTGGCCTTGGACACTTCCAGGGATGGGGCAGCCACAGCTTCTCTGCCCAACCTGTGTCAGGGCCTCTCCACCCTCACAGAGAAGGATTCCTTCCCAATATCCCATCTAACCCTGCCCTCTGGCAGTGGGAAACCATTCCTCCTTGTCCAAGGAGGCCCTCCAGGCCTTGTCCAAAGTCCATCTCCAGCTCTCTTGGAGCCCTTTTAGGCACTGAAGGGGCTCTAAGGTCTCCCTGGAGCCTTTTCTCCTCCAGACTGGACAATCCCAACTTGTCATCACCCAGATCCAGTGCAGAGATTTCCTCCACCACCACCACAAATCTGTCTAGAGATAGAACCTCATGGCCAGTCTGTGAGACCATTGAGGACCATGTTTTAGAGAGTGACATCCAATGATTTGCAACATTTTGCTTGATAATTGCCTTTATTTTGAACTTGGTAATTGTCTCACACTTTACAGCTTGGTGTTCATACCCATTTAGAAGAGTCTTCATAATGTTTCAGAGTTTCAAGCAATTCAAAGAGGTTGGCTGGAGAAGGAAGGGTAATTCTGCCACCAACCTGGAGCTGCTAAAGGGTTAGAATTGTACTATTTGGAGAAAATTTTCTGCTTCAGGACAGAAAGTATCTGAAGAAGAAAAAATGCTTGGAGTAGCAAGATTTGGGTTGGAGTTCGTATAAAAGAAAAAAATAGTCGTAAAAAGAAAAATCCAAGTAAAAGGAAAAATACTCTGCATAGTCAAGTTAAAAGTGAGACTATTAAGGTCAAGGAAAAGTTTTGTTTTGAGAACTATGCAGTGTAAAAAAAAAAAACTAAGAAAAATGTGACTTATTTTCTAACTCCTCCTGAATGAAACAGGGCACTTTTGTGGAAGGTCAGTCAGCAGGAACTGATCTGGGATGATGGAGGAAGCTGCACAAATCATTTCAGTAACACTGGATATGACCAGTGGGAATGAGGCTGTCCCAGCTTTGTGTCTCCGTGTTATTTCCATCACACCCATCGCTGCCATACCTGGGGTGTGAGATCTAATCAAATGCATTGCATTAAAGCCAGGAAATAGGGGGAGTGGGGCATTCCCAGGCAATCAGAGCAGCCAGGTTGCTCTCACTGAGACTTATAAACTGCAAAGGAGGGGGGAAATGTCATTTTTGCCTTCCTAGGTAAAACCTTTATCTGTGTGAGGCCACACAGCATTGTGCAGGTGGGGAAAGGAATGACAGC
Organism: Pachyramphus minor; assembly: GCA_013397135.1. Classification (NCBI taxonomy): domain Eukaryota; kingdom Metazoa; phylum Chordata; class Aves; order Passeriformes; family Tyrannidae; genus Pachyramphus; species Pachyramphus minor. The sequence continues at coordinate 168,434 of VYXB01010303.1, read as the reverse complement.
CAGAGCTTTTCCACCCACTCAGGGCAGGATTGCCATGGATCATCTGCTCTAAAATGCTCCCCCATCACTTCTCAGGGTGACTACTGGGTCTGCAAAAGGATTTTGCAGAGTTGATGCCTCCACACTGCACTAGACTGGTCAGCAAGCAGGTAACAACCTAGAGAGACTATGACGTGTAATCAGAAACGACTTCCAAGCTGCACTTCTTTTTCTGTTTGAGGAGAGTGGAAGGGCTGGTTGGGCTGGGTTCTGTGGAAATGAGTATTAAAAAGGTTATGGAGAAATTTGTATAGATGATGGAATGGAAAGTAAGAAAAGAGTAAGGTGGGAAATGGACTGGAGTTGTCTGGCATGGAATGATCAGAAATAGTTGCAGCATCAGAAATAAGATCATAGAATCACTGGTTTGTGTTGGAGGGGACCTTGAAGACCACCCAGTTCCAACCCCCCTGCCACAGGCAAGTACAGAGGTTTGAACACCTGCTGATACTGGTTAAAAAGAGAAAAAAAGAAAAAGCCTTAAACAAGAAAAATACATGATTCTCATTTGAAATCAGACCAGTTCCCAAAGTGCTTAACTCAGAGTTCAAGTTCCCCAACCTGTCCTGAGAGTGGGAGGAAGGACCTGCCCACGCTGTTTGGGACCATGGGAGCTGCATCTGTTCGGCAGGCCTGTAGTGAGCACCTTGCCCAACATTAAGCAGAGACAATAACTTTGTGATGACCTAAATTCATTTAAAAAAAAGAGAATTACTGATGTATATATTCAGGTCAATAGCGCTTTCCCCAGGTTTCAATAATCGGATCAATTATCTGAATCCAATAAAATCTTATTAAAGAAATTCAGAATTATCTTTAGAATAACTGGCCTTGTAGTCCCTGAGTAGGTTACAAAAACTGCTATGAAGAATTACTGTGACCTACTTTCTGGGTGGTACAGATATCATTATCATATCAGAAGTGCAGGCTGATCTACATGACTCCCATCTCTTATTGAAGAGAGTTTGGCAAAGAACTAGCACAAAACTTTAATCTAGGCCTCCAAATTATTTTTTATTTTTCTAAATATCAGCAGAAATTTAAAAAGTCAAAGCTTTGCACATGAAGAAGCACCTCTTGAATGAACTGCACAAGTCAAAGCCAACAGGGTGATGAGCATTTAAAGTACATGGGGTGGGGAATTTGTTGTTGCAGACCACAAATGTTTGTGGGCAGTGTAAGGCACATCCACACTGACCAAGGGGCACTTTCCACAAGGTCAATGAGGCTGAGGAGGTGGGGAGTGTTATATTACAAGACCTAATGGAAAATCTTCCAGCCTTCTCTCTGCCAGGTGAGATGTTTGGTTATTTTATTGTTTCTGAGAAAATCACTTTGCTTACATTTGGCTGGAAACTCTTCCTTGTGTTTATAAGATGTTCTCTGACAGGGGAGCTGGTGCAGATCTGGGCTGGGAAATGAGACTGTGCTGGGCAGGACTGTCCCAAGGATGACTCTGCAAGAGTAGCTCTTTGGTTTCTGTTCCCTCTGAAGTAAACCTGGCCTTAACTCTGGCTGCATCTGAAAACAGTGTTTGCATCATAAATACCATGAGCCACGTGGGGAATGAAGTTTGGAGCTGTGAAAGACAGTGGGTGTTTAACTGGGATTTCAGCAGAGTCAGGGTGGTCTCTACACCAGCATGTTTCTGTCACATAGCTCTCTCTCTTGCAGAAAGGCCACTGAAGGGGTGGTAGCAGTTACCTGGCTGGCTGTTTTGTCCTCTGTGTCCTGTGTACCTCCGGTTTCTGCCCTGTGCCCATCCAGTTGTATGTGTAGGAAGATGCCGGCAATGCTGTCCCTGATGCCCCCAGGACAGGGTTTGTCCTCCTGGCTGCCAGGGCACTGCTGACTCATGGACAACTGGCCACCAACCAAGACCCCCAGCTGCCTTTCCCAGCACTGCTTTCCAGCACCTCATTCCCCATACAGGCTGTTCTTACCCTCACTGATGCCACTTTCCCAGTGAAGCTTCACCTTTCTCTCGCAGTAAATCTGGGCAGCCCTCACCCATCCAACTTCAGGGGTGAACATGGCACGGCAGGGATGCCAAAAAACAGGGAGTGGTGGCTCTGGGACCCCCACACTGCTGGATCCATCGAGGGCAGGGGGGACAGGGTGTTTCCATCAGCTAATTAGGAAGCTGAGGCGGTGGGAGCCGCTCTTCCCGCTTTGAGAGCGGAGCAATCCCAGTCCCAGCTGCTGAACACGGTTCTGCTCCCTCAGACCAGCCAGACCCTCCTCCCTCCAACCCGAGGGCTTTGATCTCCTGGTATCAAACCAGTTCCAGGCTCAGTAGGGTGGTGGGAGCTGCTGGTGCCATGTGGCTCAGGGCAGGCACCTTTTCTCCGTGTTGTTCCCTCAGCCCCGATCCGCGGCGCCACATCAAGGCAGGGCCGAGCGACGGGCGCCTTAATTAGGAGGCTGAAATTATAATATTATGTTAAAGAACAAAGAGCCTCCGCAGAAAAAATATGTGCCGCATATCTGACAAAGATAAATTGGATTATTCAAAATATTCCTGATGAAATGTTACATTTTGCAACTAATTATCAATCTGTTTTATCTCCAGACCAGCTGGGCATTTTTGTGCATGCAAGACCTGCCTTACCAATGATCTTAAGATGTCACTGTAGCGTTTACATCTTTTATTTCAAGATTTAAATAACTAGGAAGTAGCTAATGTAATTCACTGCTGAGAAGAAAGGCCAGTTAGTTGAATGCTTTCCAAAGTGATCTTCTCCTAATGAACTTCTCTGGACTGTGAGTAATGAGGCTTTATTCAAATAATGTTTAAGGAAGGTTTTTATAATGTAATTTTTAAAGAAAGAAGAGTATTTAATACATTTAAAATATCTTTATTCATCCTATCCTGCCTCGTGTAGCATTAAAGCATCGTGAATATTTGGGTTTGTTCTTTCTGAATTCTACTTTTGTGATGAGCAGGTTGTAGTTGTGACTGAGCTATAGAAATTGGGCAATTATCTCATAAATGTTCAGTGATATCTTACAAATTACAGCCTGACATGATTACAGAGCCATTTTGCTATAAAAGCATGTATTGTTTAAGTATATTTATATATCATAGTGGTACATAACTCCCCTGGTCCCTACTCAGACACTACACCTACCTGCAAGCACCGAGCTTTGCTACCTCTTATAGGCTGTCATTTGGGACAGCTCTGCCTAAATTAACGTGCTGGAGGTGTCATAAAAATTTTCTTTTGAGTGTGATTCTGTGCTGTTTTTCAACTGGAATAGGAGAAAATACCACACAGGTTCCCTTCAGTAGCAGTGTGCTGCAACATTTGCGTTCTTGGTGACGTTATGAAGTTCTCCTGGAAGTGTTCTGGTAAATTTTGCTTTTATGGGTCTGAACTGACAGAGTGGCCCAAAAAAATTTAAAGAAATAAATTTTTGATGGGAGGTTTTCTTGGGAGGCCAATTTCTAGGAAGGTACAGCACTAAATGTGTTTGTGCAACACTCCCCGTTTTTGATTAATTAATGAAGTGTAATCATCAGGAATGGGCTGATTTCATTCTTCCAAAAGGTTGACTCCCAGTGCACATGGGAACTGATATACCCTGTGATTACATCTTTCTGGAGCTGACTTTATTTACAGCAGAGAATTAACTCAAAAAGGACTACTTAATTCTAGAACTTTAATTTTTCAGCTTTTATCTTCCAGTAGTTAAATTTTGAACACTATATCCAGCTCTATTCAAAGTTTTCCCAAAGTAGGGACTGAATTAGAAAACAGGATTTGATGTCTTGTGAAGGTTATCTTTTCCCCTCCAGATAATTCTTTCTGGTTATTGATGTAGGGGAAAATCTGTGTGGTCTGACTTGTGTAAATAGTCCCTGCCCACATGGTATAGTGCAGAAGCAGATTTCTACCCACGAAAGAACAGGATAAGGGAGGATGGGGACAATGGGGAATGGCTTTAAGCTGGAAGAGCGTCCATGTAGATGGGATATTGGGAAGGAATTCTTCCCTGTGAGGGTGGTGAGACCCTGGCACAGGTTGCCCAGAGAAGCTGTGGCTGCCCCTGTATCCCTGGAAGTGTCCAAGGCCAGGTTGGATGGGGCTGGGAGCAACCTGGGCTAGTGGAAGGTGTCCCTGCCCATGACAGGGGGTGGGACTGGATGAGCTTTAATGTCCCTTCCAACCCAAACCATGATTCTGTGAAGAAAGGCCACCAAGATAGATCCATTCTTTTGGACTGCCTGGCTCCAAAGTAGGCTGGATGCATCAGAGGACATGAGCTTCTGTTTCCAGTTGACTTAGGCTGGAATACAAGCTCATTTCCTGGAGTCAGGTCCAAAATTGTGGAGAGTTCAGCCAGTGGCACATAGAACAAAACGAAACAAATGATGTGCTCAGCTCATAATTTTTCCTTTATGTTTCTACAGAGTAAATTATGTCCCAACTAATGATCATTTTAACTGTTCAGAGCAGCTTTCATTCTGTTGTACAAATAAATTCTTTCTGCCTTTTTAATCCGGGTTTTCCCAAGTCTGATCACCGAATCTTCTGCCTTTCCATGCGCTACCAAGGCCTGATCCTGCAAAGAGCCACGTGTCTCCTCAGAGGTGCTCGGCACACTCACCTTCTCCCAAAATTCCTGCCAGTTAAGAGCAGTCAGCACCCAGCAGGATTGGCCCCTTGCCTTGCACAAAAACCTTGTTCAGTTTGAACGTTCCATAATGTATGTTTAAATAGTCACAGCCAGCGAAGAACTTTGATGAGGCAAAGGGGTAATTGGATTTTCTTGTTCTATAATTAAAAAGGTATATATTACATCCACATTAATACCAAAAGAGTTCATCATGATCAATGTTATTACAATGAATACCAAAGGATTTAACAGTGATTGGCCACTTAGTTTAAAGGGTACCTGAAATCATTAAATTGTTTGCTGGAGGGCTTATGAAGGCCTATTGGATCTCCTGCCACTCCATTTTTTTGCTTTACTCCTGGCCTGCAATGTGAGGTTTACTTTTACAAAATAGGAGCAACAGGGTGATCATTTTCCTTTATTATTCCCTTATTGACTTCCAGTTAATTTTAATCTTTGCATTAAGTGACCTCTATTAAACATGCCAGGTATCTGATTACACTGCCAAGGTTGAGACCACAAAGCGACCTATTGCACCACGTCAATTGTCCTTCACAGAAGCCCTCACTGTTAATCAAGAGAGGAAGATTAAAGGAGATCAGAACTATCAGCCTGAAGTGCATTTTGCATTTGAATACACCTTTCTACCACTGCACGTGTATTGTCCTAAAAGGAAACAAATATGAGCTGTTAGGAGCAGCCTCTGCTGAAACCTCTGCAGAGAAAAGTTCTGCAGTAAAGGTGATGTGTGAAATACTCTACCCTTATGCACTTCAATATCTTTGTCAAATCCTAAATCATATACATTTTAATATATCTGTAAAATCCCTAAATAATTTATCTCATATTGAGTTTGGACAAACAAAACTTATGAGGTTTTTTTTTTTTCCCTGCAATCCTAAAATGCTCATATTTAATTTTGTTTAGTTCTACATAGGTATGAATAGTTTAATTAACTCTCACCATGACTTAGAATCACAGAATCATTTAGGGTGGAAAAGACCTCTAAGATCACCAAGTCCAACCATTAGAACTGCTCACCTTGGATTGTTGGTTGTAGGTTTTAGTTGACTCTTCATCAGCACATGAATGTTTATTCACACTTTAATCAGCTACTCAGGGACTGTTGGGCTTTGTAGAATTCTCTTTGTAGAATTTAAAATTTAGTGTTCAAGAGGAACCTTTTATTGTCATGAAAATGAACAGTATGAACTAAAAAAAAAGCAATATTTCTACCTCAGCTCATTGGGGTCATGCTCATATCAATAATCACAAGTGAAACTTTAAATGACACTGAATTTTGTCAAGTCTTTATTTGATTTCCTGCATTTCTTAGCTTAGCTGACTGTCAGTCTGCTCGCAAAAATATCTTTGCCATGTGAAAGAATTTTACTAAAGAATTTTGCAGATGCAGCTAGAAAAGCAGGGGGGGAAAAATGCTTGAAAATATATTTCTGTCAGTATTAAAGTCTTCTCCATGTGAGTTATGATTTAAAATAATTGTCAGGCCCTAAGTAGAAAGGTGATCTGTTAATAATCATAGAGTTATAGAATAAAATTAAGGTTGGCAAAGCTCTGTAAGATCATGGAGTCCAACCATTCCTCAGCACTGCCAAGGCCACCACTAACCCATGTCCCCCAGTGCCACATTTACACAATTTTTGAACATTTCCTGGGTTGGAGACTTGGAGACTCCACCACTTCTCTGTTCCAGTGCTTGAAAACCCTTTTCAGTGAAGAGATTTTTCCTAATATCCAATCTGAAGATCTTCCATTTTTTTTTAATGGACCTACAGTTATTGTTTTTTAAGACTTAAAAAAAAATAAATTCTAAACCTCATGCAGAAATCCATGGTTTTTAGCTCTTCTCAAAGTTGTTTTTATTCATAATAATGCTATTTATTACTCTTCAGCTCTCTGGAAACACTTCCTAGGTCACAAGGTACAACTTTTGCTGCCTTGTTTGCAGGTGAGAACGTGGTTTCCTGGGAAATCTTACTGAGCATTAGAACCCAGAGGGATGATAAATAGTCATGTCAGTATTCAACACTAACCAAAGGCATTTGAGACCAGATTGAACTAATTTTACCAGTAGTTAGTGTAATTAAATATTTTCACCAGGATGGAAAGCCATGGTTTGATTTGGAAGTGATTTGCTTGACAAATATCAGATGTTAAAATAATTAAAGCTTAGCCATTTCTATTTAATCTCAAGTGGATCCATGAAAACTAGCCCCTGAATTATATCAGATTCATATATTAATTGACTCATGGATTTAAGACCAACAGGGACCATTATGGTCATCAAGTCTGGCCTTCTGTGTAAGCAGCCATGGAATTCCACCAAGTAATTCGTGCATTCAACCACTATTTTTGGAAGAAATCCATACAAATTGAAAACTTGCAGTGACTTCATGGCTGGTGTAATCTTATTATATGAAAAATCCATAGAAATATGGGAGCTGCAGGTGATCATGGGAAGGTTTGCACAGGTACAGCTCTTGGGGAGTTATTCCCCAAATATTTGCAGGCCTCTTGGAGTGATTTTTAGTCCCAATAAAAGAGAAAGAATCAAATCTACCAAATTTTACTGAATATTTTTACTAAATTCAAATTTGCAGTTATAAAATTAAGCAGTCTTAATTTATTCATTTGATAAAATCCCCTGTTTTTCAAGTGGTAAATCCCAGGAAATCCAGTTGGTTGAACCATAAATTTCTTTGTGCAGGTACAATTTTGGTAAAAACATCAATTTTATTGTATTTGATTCCCTTAGTACATTTTGAAACTTTGCAAACAAAAAATTCTGAATTTTTTGGTAAAAAAAATCTTAAATTAGTGTTGAAATATTGACTATGTTGAAATACATATTATATATATTATTATATATAATATATTAATATAAAACATATATATGAATGTGTGTAAAAATAAATGTACTGATTCATCCCTGATTATAATAGTCATTATTTATTTTCTATATTTTAAAAATATAATCTGTCCTATTTAAACAATCACATGTACATTACTTGACCTCTGATGATCTACAGATGTAAAAAAACTTCTTGAAGTTGAAAAAGAAGATAAGTAGGGGTTAAAATCAGAATTTTAGTACAATCAGCTCTTTGCTAAGCCAACTACTGCAGTGTAAAATGTTCTGAACTGGCTCTGAATAGATCAAATTAATAAAGATATACGCAGGGAGAAAAAAAAAAGTGAAAATAAGCCTCTTTCTAGGGAATCCAGCAGGTGCTTTATCAGCTGATATTTTTTGGAAGACCTTTTTCAAAACCTGAAAATCCTCTGTTCTTTTTTTCCATGGTATCCCCAGCCTACAGAAAGCTTTGGACAGTTTGTTCAGCTTTCCTAGGAGTTTGTTGAGCTTAATTTCAGTGCAGGGGATCCCCAGAGCTTTTAGTTTTTATAATCAATGCTACATGTACAGGCTTATTCTTAATATAAAAATGACCAGTTGGCACATAATAATGTCAGTTTATTGGGATTCAGGTCAATAGCAGTGTTTGTTCTTTAGGTAGAAGAGTCACTTCCAAACCACTGTGACATTCAGTAATTTGATCATTGTGCTTTATTCATAACAAAAACAGGCCTAACCCAACTCAGAAATGCTTCTGCTCTATGTTTAAGTCCTGTTTTGAAATAATTTTATCATATAAAGGCTGCTATTTTCTCCAGTTAGACATAAAACTTGCCCAGAGCTCTTCAGATCTCCGAGGAAAATCGGGAATGACTTTAAAAAATATGTGTTTATGCATTTCTGTGACTTAAACCACAACGTATGTATTTTTAGCTTTTAAGGCATCGAGCATCTGTTCTTCCTTTTCCAGGGTGTGTAAACAAGGATGCCTTGGCTTTCCCTAAAATATCCCTGATTTCTACAAGTCCAACAGATGCACTGTGGGCAATTACAAGGCATCTTTAAGTCAGTCAGCTGGGCTTGTCCTAATCAAGCTGGTGGATGAACTGGATCACCAAGGGATTGCCGGGAGTCGGGAACAGCGTTTAGCACTTTGCTGACCTTGAGTCCACCTTTTCAAAACTCCTTCTGGAACTCAGATTTTTTCCAGCCATTTTCAAGTGATTTCTTCCACTTCCTCCTGAGACCAAACCACTTGATTGACCCGTGATGTTAAATGAAATTCTTGCACTGGAAAAAAGAAAAATTGTTGGTAGTCCCAGACATGGAAATATTCCTGGACATTTTTTTTTTACTGGTTACAATTAAAATCTTCAAAAAGTTTTCAACCTATCTAACATCTCCTTTGAGTGTTTGACAACAGACATTCTGGAATTTTTTTCATTGTGAAGGAAAATACAGAAGCACAGATGTAGACAGATATTTAATTCTAAATATACGATTTTAACTGCATTTTAGCCTTGTAGATACCACAATTCTATACCTGTGATAGCACTTTGCCTTTTTGGGAGTTGCTAATAACTGGGAAATGAAAACTGAGAACTTCTGAAATGACATCAAGTAGAAAATTAAGGGATGTGAGAAGACTTTCTTAAGAACTAAAAGCTTTTATAGCTGAGAACATGATGAATTCTTTCTCAGAATTCCTTAGAAAGAATAATGGACCTGAAGTTTGTCCTGTGTGTACAGTGTTACTTGATAAATCTCTGGCTAAAGGTACCTACATGAAAATATGATTCCCCAAAGAGTTGTCATGATTTATGCTGAAGAAGTTAACTCAGGGAATAAGGTGGTTTGGTTTTTTTTTAATTTTTTTTTTTTTTTTTAAATTTCTAACTCACAGTTATGCCTTATAATTTTGTTTAAACTTGGCAGACTTTGTGCTGCATCAAAAATACTAATGGTCTCTCCACTTCAGTTTTAGAACTAGTCCATGCTGGATCAACCAAGTGGTAGAAAGGAGTCATGACTGACCTGTTTTCTAATGATGAAATGAAAATTATCAGTTTCCTGAGTCTTAGAAAACCAAGAAAAAGAAAAAGGTTTTTTTCAAGGTATTCAAAAGTTTTTTTCAAAGTATTCAAAAGTATTTTCCAAATATTCAAAGTTTAACACTATTTTGATGAATTGACCTATTGTTTTTTAAATGACATCATGAATCTATACAGACCCATGCCAAATAAGAAGTTCTATAACAGTAATTGTTTATATATTTGCTCCATGGGTAATCACATTTTATGTTACCCTGCTACTTTTCTCTCTCAGTTCATCAGACAGTTTTTCTGTTGAAATGTACCAAAGCAACATCCAAAAAAATGCAACTTAATCCCACTCAAGCACAATTTTCCACCCTGTTTTCTGAAATTCTGGATCTTGAAAGGTTAAACTCTGAAGATTTCCTCATATTTCTGTTTATAGTAATCCCCTGGCAGAGAATTGGCTCAGCTGGTTGGAGCCTGGTGCTAAGAATGCCAAGGTTGTGGGTTCAACCCCTGTATGGGCCATTCACCTCAGAGTTGGACTCGATGATCCTTGTGGGTCTCTTCCAACTCAGGATGTTCTGTGATTCTGTGAATTATCTTTTGCTTGGTTTTCTGTGATAAAAACAACAGGACCAAACACTGAATTAATCAAAGTTGAAGATGAACACCTGGAAAGTAGGTATGTAGGGCTTCATTTCTTTTAAATCACAGAATTATAGGATATCCTGAGTTGGAAGGGACCCACAAGGATCATCCAGTCCAACTCCTGGCCCTGCACAGGACACCCCAACAATACCCCTCTGTCCCTGAGAGTTTTGTCCAAAAGCTTCTTGAACTCAGTTTTGGTGCTGTGACCACTGCCCTGGGGAGCCTGTTCAGTGTCCAACCACCCTCTGGGTGAAAAACTTTTTCCTGCTACTTCCCAAACTTATGTTTGACCCGTGATGTTAAATGTGATGTGATGTTATGTTTGGGACTTTATTTGTTTCTTCTGAATTATTATCTTGGCTGGGTGACTTATTGCTTCCTCGGTATTCATCCCCCAAAACATGTAAACCCTATGGTTTGCCACTGGCCTCTGGGTACTTGTGAACTTTGGTGTTAATTTTATTGGTCCTTGGGATTTCCTCCTTCTGGTCACTTTTCCCTTGGAATAAACCCTGTAACACATAGGACCAGCTGAGCCCTCAGCTGCAGTGACAAAACCTCTTCTGCAGCACATGAAATGGGCTATGGCATGCACAGTATATGGAATTTAATTTTCCAGACAGAGCAGTTATTCTCTAATCCCCTCACTTTGCCATGTCAGAAAGCAGGACTTGATGGTTTGTCTGGGTTTCCACGTTACAGAGGTGACACTGGGTCAGCTAAAACAAAAGCAGATACAAAAAAAAGAAGCTGTGCAGTTGCACAATAGTTGTACACTACAGGCAAGTTCAATGAGACTGAGAGAAGGATGAGTTTTATAGCTTAGGAGAAAATCCTATATGCACCCCAGCCATGGAATAGGATTCCAGTTTATGAACATATGTTATAAAAAATTGTGCAGCCTTTGGTATCCTGTTTAATCTGGTTGCTCATCTATAAAATGAGAATATTGATTCTGATCTCTCACCGTCTCTAGCGAGGTTTTTAAGGGTATATATAAAGCAGCTACAGATCTGTGTGTGTTCTGCAGAGATGCTTTACAAGTGCAAAGTCCTTTTAAATGGTGCAATGTCTGCTGTGATCGGCTGCGGTAAAGGGTTAATTCACCTCACGGTGATGCTTGGGGGCTGCCAGGCTGCCTTGCCATGGAGCTGGCAGTTTCTGCTGGAAAACAAAGCTGGAAAAGTCAATTCAGCTCTTGCTCAGGTTAAAGCGAAGACTGCATTGTTATACCTTTCGTTGGAATTCTGAGGGCCACTCCAGTTCAATGCAGGCTGTATTAATGTGCATCAGTTATCCATACACTGAGCCAGTCAATGACTGCATTGATCCAGAGCTGTGTTTTCTTTCAGAGGATGCTACAATGAGGCAACAGAAATCATTAGGGCTTGTGATATTGAAATCCTCTTGGTGCTGCCAGACCTGGAGCTCACATTTCACATGCTGTTGCAGCAGCACAAGAGCAGTCATGCCCAGAATCTCGAGTGAAAGTTTCTGTTTATATTTTTTATTGAGTGAGTCTGCACTGGTTCGTTCCTTTCCTTTGTATTTCGGATGTTTTACTGAGGTATGTCATGTGTGCCTGGTAACCTGGTCAGTGGAAGGTGTCCCTGCCTGAGGCAGGGGGTTGAAACATGAATGGTCTTTAAGGTCCCTTCCAACCCAAACCATTCTGTGATTCTGTGATTCTATGATTTGATGTACAAGACATGTGATCCATTTTCTCATGTGTTGAATGTGATCCTGGGTATGACATGGTTTGGGTTGGAAGGAGCCTTAAAGGTCACCCATTTCCATCCCCCTGCCATGGACAGGGTCACCTTCCACTAGACCAGCTCAGAGCTCTGGAGTTTCCTAATAAACCCCAAAGCTGCATTTGAAGCTGTGACACAGCTCTTCCAAAAACTTAGGACCTCATGGTTATATGAGTTCCTTCCTGGGAGGACTCTCTCCCTTTTAGTTGTCATCACAACCATTTTAGAATGAGCCAAAGTTTTTGAACCCTCACTTTTTCCAAGAAACTTTTGCACATGGCAGAGTGTCTGGACACTTTATAGACTTTCAGAGTTGATATTTTGTTCACTAATAATAGTCATTTGGTCATTACAAAAATGTTTATGAGCCCTTTTACAGAGGGTCATGCAGAGATGAGGAGCAGAGAACAGTTCCAGTTCCAATCTAAGCATAAAGAGTCTCTTACAAGTGGAAAATACAAAGAAATTATGTGATAGTGGTTAACATTATACAGGGGACTTCCAGCAGTTTGCAGCCTCATTATTGTCAAGTTCTTTAGTACATTGATATAGGGAGAAGGTGAATAATAACCTAGAAATGAAGACTTGGAGGCGTGAATAAGACAACATTCAGAAAGCTGCAGGTTTAATTTGGGTGAGGAAGAAACAGCAGAAGTGAAAACAGAGAAAGAATTTAGAGAACACTCCCCCAGTCACCCAAGCAACACACCCCACTAAATACCTCCAGTAACATGTGCTAATAAATCTGTGTGCAGGAAGGGGAGTTGTCAACAGGTCATTCCAATTTTCAAATAAAGTTTGTCCTTGCAGGTTTTCTTCACACCTCTCCTGATGTGGCTGCAGGATTAGGACTATAAAAAAGGCAAGGCAAACTAATTGGAAAATGCCAACCCTCCCTCTTCAAGTTTCCTTCAGAAAAATTGCTTGGGAAAAAAAGTCTCCTAAGAAGACATTGGTGACTCGAGGGATGGAAGAATTAGAATATGGAGGCTTTAGGAAATGTGTCAGGTTTTTGGGAGGTTATGGAGCTGATTTAGCTAATCTGGGTGTATTAGGTGGCATTCTCTCTGGTCTACACTGGCTGAAAACGTCAAATATTCCTGTAATTTCCTGCAGTGGATGTGAAGATGTTTTACAAGGTGGCTTTTTCTAAATGATCCTGAGATAAACTTCATAAGAAAAGCTGTTCATGGTAAGCACACTGCAAACCCGAGGACTTCTGGATGAAGTTTTGTTAACACTCTGTTAAAGAGCAAAATGTTATTGAGGGTGTGGTGGTTCAGGTGAAACACTAACCCCAAATCTTGACTGTTTGTTACTATTAAAGACCCCCTGGCACTTTTCAGGAGAGCGGAGGTGTGAGCCCTGTTGTCCTGGCCAAATTCCAGCTTGGGTAATTAAATCCTGCTTCCCTAAAATCCCCCCTGTAGCTCCAGCCGAGTACAGGCTTCTTCATTTCCTCTCTGAAAGTGCTGCACAGAATTGCTTTGTGCTGGTAAACAGCTGCCACATCTCCCCCCAGAGGAATTGCTGCATTTCAGGACTGAACTCTCTCTTTCTCTCCCTCTCTCACGCACGTAGGACACGGTATTGCCCCGGAGCACCCATGAGCATCCCTCCTCTTCACTGCATGCACCAAGTGTGCAAGGCACAGCTCTGCCTCTACAAAGCAGCCCCACACCAGGTTCCCCTCTCTTAGTCCAATATTAGCAAGCCTTGCTCGACTTCAGGAGCTCAGCCTAAAAATACCTTGCTGTTTCTGAGGAGCTGGGGAGCTGAAGTGTTGCAGGGGCTGCTCCCCTTGATTTCTAGATATTGGTCATACCTGGTAAATGGTTTCATTTTCTTTGCTGAGGAAGAAATCTTGAGTCCACTTCTACTGGGGCTTGTTAAGCTGTTGCCTTGGGGGCCAGTTGATCAGTTGTTAAGTAGTAAGCAGCTTTGGCAGTCAACAGGCGTAGGATCCCCTGCAGCTACTCCAGCCTGCCTGTCCTATCATTCTTTATAGAGGGAGCAGAGTATTGTCTTAGAAGTGCAATAATGATAAAATACCTACAGAACCTGCTCATTCCATTTTGCATGCACTGGTATTTTAGAAAAGTGTGTGACATCCATATGATTATCTATATATATACACACACACACACATTTATGTACTTGTCAATACTGAAAGTCCAGTTGAGAATTTTTACAGATTTTTTTTTTTTTATGATGATAAATCAGGGGCTTTAAGTGAAAAGACAACAGGCTGAGAATGGTGGGAGCTGTACCAAGAGCTGTTCATCCTGGCTGTTATCAGCTTCAGTTCCTCAAGAAAAATTATGGGGAAATATGGCAGGTTTTAATGGGAACTGCAGCAAAAATCACAGCCAGGCCATCGAGACCCACACTTGGTGCAGGGCAAACCTGCCACACTTTTATCTGACAGCAAGGAAGTTCTTTAGTCATAATGTCATCTCTGAATTGTGGCATCAAATAACAGATTTTTATTTTTCTCTCAAGTGTTGTGACAAACTTGCATGAAAGGTGTGATATGTTCTAAGCACTGGAACAAAGAAAACCAGCTTTGTCATTTCTCTATCTCAAAACCAGTTTCAGTGGCTGCAGAAATATCTGTTTTCTAATCTTTGTGCAGCCGGAGAAATTTCGCCCACCTGATTTTTGCTCAGCTAAGTACACCAGGAATGATTCAAAGCAGGCTAGACAGACTCCTGCTTTTCACATGCCAGTAGGGTTTTTTAAAATGTATTTTATGCTGGGCTTATTTTGTTTGGTTTTTTGGTTGACTGAATTACCTATATTCCTTGAAATGGTGTTTAGTAATTCTCAGTGACTGCAGAGATTCCTACTGGGAAGTGGTCAACGGATCACAACAAACCCCACTGACTCTGGGCTCTCCTACTGCTTTAACTCAATTGCACTTTCTTATCCAAAGCCACATCTCTTAGGAAAATCCCAGAAATGCTGTTTGCCGTGAAGCATGGTTTTAATATTATCACAGCTATTTGAAAAGACAAAAGATTAGAAAGACTATTTGGGACTGAAGGAAGAAATAGTTCCTAGGGATGGATTTACCACAAACAAGCCCCACATTTGCTGCTAATGTTCATTTCATAGTCTGTCTTCAGCTAAATCATTTCCCCCTTGATGCTGAATGTAACTTCTATGGATATGAAAGGGGGTGGCCATTCTTCATCTGTGTCCTGATCTCCTACAGGCTGTAAATAATTACAGGCAAAATGGTAGCTTGGGATTCTCTGATTTATTTATTTTTGGCCTATACTGATAATGTATTGTTGGGATTCTAAGCTCGTTAAAAAGTCAGAGGGGGAAGTGTAATTAAAATGCAGGTGGATTTTGAACAGAGCTGATGCTGAAGTCAAAGCCCGTGGAGCTGATCCATAACAAAAGCACTTGCATCCTAGGAAGGATTGTGAACCTACTTATGGTTTTGATGCAAGAGGTGGGATAGAACTTGGACACTTAGTCTGAATAGCTGATATTTGTCACAACAAATATCATGACATGATAACAATTATGGGGAAATAGGGCATGATAACATGTCATGACGTATGATAACAAATATATTGCTACCCATACTTGCCAAAAAGAGATGAGGCAAGGATTTCAGCATGAAGTCCAGAGGAATGATTGGTTAAGCCCATCATTCCATACAGGAACAGACAGGGCTTTATTGACAGGTGCCACCTCCAGCAGGATGGCAAATGCCCAAGACTTCTGTCTGCACATGTGTGTATATTTGCTGCTGATTCCTCCAAAAATGACCTCTCCTCCTCGACTTCAGCTTCTCTACAAAGGCACCTAAATCAGGTGGGTAGGAAATGCCTTAATAAGAAGACTCTGCAATTAAAATAGTTAACGGCTTTATGGGCAGAGGTCTTAATTTCTAAATTAGGATTATGCTTTGCAGCTTTCTGCCTTCCTCTGCAATGACTTCCTCCTGGAGCTGATTCTTCATGAGTGGAATCACCCCAGCAGTTTGTTCCTTGCCCCATAAGAGACTTCCAGCAGATCTATTAATTCTCTGCAACCAAATCATTCACGTGCCCTGTGTTAGGACAGCAAAGAATCAAGAAGTGGTTTGGGTTGGAAGGGCCTCTAAAGATCATCTCGTTCCATCCATAGGGGATTGGAATTATGTATGTCCTTTCTTTGTTTGTTTTTTCCTCTGAGAAAAACATCTCCTTTTCATATTTAACACAAAATCAAGCAAACAAGATTCTCTGGTTCTGTGGCTTTATCCCTCCTGATAGCAGGAATCACAGCCCAGAGAGCAGCATCCTCTGCAGGTTGGATCTTCAATACATCAAACGACAACGTTGCCATTGTTTTGAGAGGGTTAACTAAGATTAATGAGAAAAGAAACATGAAGCCATGGAGGATCAACATTACAAATCAATGACTGAATAAATTTAATGTGTATTCCAGCTGTACTTTACCTGGCATGAGACTGATTCTTAAGAATGTATCTTTTATGCTTCTAAATAACCCAGTAGGACAGGAACACAGCTTCCACTTTAATAATGCTTTATTTAAGGTTTATACAGCAGTCAATGTATTGATTTAGGAGGAATTTGTAGAATAAAAAAAGAATGCTTAATAAGGTACAAATAAACTCCTCCAGCTTTCTCCATTCCTCATCCTTAACATTTGCAAGCTGTAACTCCAATATTTTAATTCTGGAGAACAAAGCCATTAGAAAATAAAACCAGACTTGCTGGTAGTCAGTGTTGGTTTGAACCTTTAAACTTTGCATGGGTGAAGTAACTTCCCTGAAGGGTGAACTCTAGATTGTGGAGGTTTCTCTAACACCATGCAGTAAGTTTTGATATCAACCCTTGTATGTGTATTTTATTTATTTATATGTAATTATTTCTTAGAGATGGGAAATGCACTTAATTAGCACTCAGAGATGGGAAATGTGACTTTGTGTCTTTGCAACTTTGCCGTTAAACTTCACGACGGAGTTGACTTGCATTGCTCCTTTAATCTGAGCGTTGTTATCCTTAAACTGCCCCCTAAAATTGCCATTTGTGTAGCAAATCTGCCGCCATCCCACTAATTACACGTGTGAACCGGCGACAAAGGGAGCCCTTTCCCCACGTCTGAGCGCTCCCGCAGTCCAGCCTCATAATCAGATTCCGGGAATTGAACTTGCAGAAAGTTTGTGCTCGCCTTGTGGATTTTCATTTCAGATGTTGTCAACTCAAGGGCATTTGGACCAATCAATATCTGTCTGTCTTCTCGCACAGAGAAAGTTGGCTATTAGAAAAGAGAGGCTTAGAGCAGGCTCAGCCAATACCATTAGCCCTAGCCTAAGGGCAGTTGTGTCCGTGTGCCGGGGTAGGCACCTGCCCCCTCCCCTCCCCCACCATTAAGAAGGCCACTGGGGATGTCATTTGGACATAGCGGGCAAAGAGCACTTCTTTATTCTTTCTCTTTTTTACACCCAGACTTCACCAAAAATCAATAAATCTGTTCTTTGCTTATTTTCAGAACTTTACTTCAATATAAGCAAGGACTTTCCTTCCAGCTACAAACTCCAGTAGCACCAAGTCAGGGATTTTTTTATTTTATTTTTTTATTTTTTTATTTTGTGTGTGTGTATGTGTGTGTGTATTTTTTGTTTTCCTTTCTCTGTTCCAATTTGAGAAATAATTGGAAATAATATCCACTGTTTCTTCTTTTCCCTGCTAAAGATTTTTTAGAAGAAAGACCTTGATCTGCTGAGTCTTTTCATGATTCAGCACTTGATTTTTCTCTCCTTGCTGTCCTTTTATTGCTAATGGTTTTATGTGATCAGGGAGTGAAATGATACATTTCTTTGTTTTCCAATCAACCATATTGAATAGAATTTTGCTATTTTCTGTGTCAAGGCAGTATTAGTGACACTGCTGTTGATAATTCTTTAAATATGAAACTACCACCCTTCAATTTTAGACATGGGGGAACCAGATATATATTCTGGGAAGGCATTAAGCCCATCCTTGAGTGCTGTGAGATTATTTATTAAAGGCATATTTTTTAATCTACTCTCTGAAATAAGAAAAAGAAAGGTAAACTAAAGATAATTGAACTCAGCAACCCAATGACCAAACCAAGTGGCAGTGGGCATAAATATGGAGCCCTAAAAGCCTTAAGGATGTTAAAAAAGCTGCAAGAAATGCGTGTAGATTGTCACTGGGATGTTCACTGAGAAAATGATGACAGAGGACCAAAGGAGAAGGCAAAAGCAAAAATGGAGTTGATGTGGATGTAGAGATGACCCAACAATAAAAAAACCAACCAAACCAAACCAAAAAAACCCAGATGAAACAGTTTGGAAGGAAAAATTTAGGAATAAATCTTAAAGACTGAAAGTTGTTGGTCAAACCCTGTGTAGGGAGCCAGTGGTAATAACTTCGTTTAACAGAACTCATCATGATGAGCTTTGATGGATGCTCTACCTATTGTTCTTTTGGCTATGAGAATAAAAA
Organism: Pachyramphus minor; assembly: GCA_013397135.1. NCBI lineage: Eukaryota > Metazoa > Chordata > Aves > Passeriformes > Tyrannidae > Pachyramphus > Pachyramphus minor. The sequence continues at coordinate 149,959 of VYXB01010303.1, read as the reverse complement.
TGGATAAAGTTCCTGGAAACAGAAGGATCTCATCCTCTACCGGAACATCTGGTCACATAACGCATTTGAAGGTTCAAGTCCTGGAATTCTTAGAGTTGAGATTTAATATTTTGGCTTTCAGAAAGTAAATGAATAGTTGGGTAAATGCACCTTTTCTACTGTTGGATGATGTTGTTCTCAAGCAATTGAGGAGCTCTGTTTAGATAAGAAGACTAAGATTTATCTCAAATGATTTGCTAAAGTGGGTTGTGAACCACTGCAGACTGGCCTGAAACCATCCTATAAATATATATTTAGGCACTTAGGAAATAACACAATGTGAAGGTTCCTTTTCTGTGGTGATTTGGGCTTGAAGCACAAGTGGTGGAAAGATGCAAAGAATTAAAAAGAAAGAGGATCAAGTCTTATAAAACCCATGAAGCCATGAAGTGGAAAGCATTGTTTGGGTTGCATTTCACTGCAAATTTGGCAGTTTTTAGCTATTTCACTCTAATAGCAAGCAAAGAATATTGTAATTAAATATTCTTCAAATGACCTGTGAGAACTTCTTAAGGTTCAAAGCTTTCCATCACCCAGAGATCTCACAGATAGCCCTGTGATGGAGGAACATGCTGGAAGCTGAACTAAGCACCTCTGGGGGTAAATGGCAGAATGTCTTTGCTGATAATTCATGACCAGTTGTGTTGGTTTGAGTTTGAATGATTTAATTGGCATTTTACCTATTTGAAATCATCAGCAAGATGCTCCAAACAGGACAGTTAGGACCAGGAACTCCTCTCACCATGGCTGACGTGGATTGTGGGTGTAAATCCACAAGGGAAGTGTTTGGGCAATCCTTGTGGCTGGAATCCCTCAGGAAGATGTCAGGATGCAGAGAGAAGAGCCAGTGCTATCCAAGAGGAGCTCAATAATTAAGTAGGAAAGGGGCTGTTTCCTGAAGAAGGGGTTTCCATGTGCTTTGTAGCTATGAAGCAGACTTTATAATAATACAGGCTAATTTCTAAAGTGGGTTTTAATTAACACAATTTTTGGGTTTGGAGGTGTTTTTCCTTTTTTTTTTTTTTTTTCCTCTCTAAAATGTACAAGGTTCAAGTTTTGGTTTCCTCTCCCAATCTGGCAAGACTCTTGCATTTCCAAGTGCTTGTGCTGCTTCACTGAAAATAATATTACTGTGCTAAACAATGTCATCTTGGAATCACTTACGGGGTTTAGAGGTGTTTAAGGGGTGAAGGCCAGGACACTTTAGAGTGAAAACCTCCAGTGCAAGGAAAATAAGGTGCATTTCTTATGAACCCCTGAAATAGTTGCATTTCATTCAAGTGGTTGAAATGTATCTGGAAAAAAAATACACAAGCAAAGTTTTGTGTAATGCATAAGTTATAATGACTAGATAGGATTTTTTGAGACTGATGGGTAAAGGGAGAGACTTTGTTGCTACTTGTTCTCCAGAGCTGAAAATATTTCTTCATTTGGGTGAGGAAAGTTGTTCTGGCCCCAAGTGGTTATTCATTGCAAGGATTATCATTTAGAGCTAGAGCAAGATCCTTTAGTTTTGATATTTAAATGGAAAGAAAAAATAAATAGCATGTCCTTTTCAAAGCAAACATTTCAAAATGACTGGTCAATACCAACTATTAAAAAAAATCATTGGTTCCTTAGCTGGACTCCCACATCATTGAAGTTTGAAGGAATTTGGTTGCAGACATTGCTGAGCAAGATCCCAGCTTTATACACCTGTCACAGCAAGGTGTCTGACCAAACCAATCTCTTCTAAAACTATTTAAGTGTCATTATGATCACTGAGTTATTTGTTTTAGCTTTTTGGTAATGTGGAAGTTTGTGTACATTTACATTTTTGTATTTGTTTTGAAAAGGGAATTTTGGACTAATTAGGTTTTGGAGTTAAGGTCCATGGGATGGGTAAATGAAGCAAGGTCCCAGGTAAGGCCAGCGTGGACCCAGTGTCCCGTCAGTGCTGTGAATTTCCACTTCATTTTTCTGCAGGCTTTGATGGACACTCAAACCACATATGGTGCTTATCTGACACCAGAGAGAGACAACTGTGGAAAGAGAAACATCACATGATTCAACAACGCTTATTTCTTATCTGGATGTGACTTGCCAGCTCAACCAAACCAATAAAAGCTGATTTCACGTCCCAGACATTCATCTGTCCAAAGGTTCACCATGAGGAACAACATGTATGAAATCAATTAAATAATGCATTGAAAAACTGTAGTCTCCTGAAGAAAAAAGTCATCAGGAAACAGTTCCTGTTCTATTATTCACATTATCCTTTCACAGAAACATTTCACCAGAATGTTTCAATTAGGCACATAGAGATATTTTTTAAAATATATTTTGTATCTATATCTATCTATCTTTCTGTACGATGTCATTTGCTGCTATAGAGACAGGAATTTGATTACTTCTTCTGTCATTAGAACAACAAAGGCATCTGAAATTTAATCTATGATTTTCTTAAGATCAAATACGTCTAAGCCTAAAAGTTAGTAACAAAGAGTGTAGAAGAGGCTTAGAATGTTAGAAGAGTTCATGAATGAAAACAAGGTCCCACCTCTAAAACTTCCACAGTCTTTTCTGTTTCTGGGTATCCAATTTTACAAGGATAACGGAGCTCTTCAGACTGAAATATCAACTGGAGAAACCCACATACTTAAATATGGTGACATAAAAAAATCCTTTGAAGAGGATGAACATTCACTGGAAAAATGCTGTCCAGCTTTTTGTTTCATATTGAGCTGGGAATCTTGGTTTTTCTCTGAAACTTTTAAACCCAGCCTTGACTTTGGCAATATTTCAGTGTCACTGGCACCTGGTGAGATTCTTGAGGTTCTCAGACACATGGCATGACTTTTGGGGTTGGTCCTATGCAGGGTTTGGACTTGGAAACTTCCCTTCAACCTCATGATGTTCTGTGATTCTGTGACCATTTCTGCAGGCTCAAGGGACATGATCATCTTCTGCTCCTATTTACAGCTCACAGTAACAGAATTTCTCCTTACTGTGTAAATTAGCAAGTCCACTCAAGCTGCTTGTGAACTCAAGTTTTGGAAAATAAGTGCTATGAATTTGCCACAGAGTCTGCTCATAGTTTCATGTTGTAAAGAAGCAGCTTGGTCTTGCATAAACGAGGTAGGAATTCAAACTACAGTAGGAAATGATATGGCCATAGAATATGCAGAGTTGGAAGGGACTCACAAGGATCGTCAAGTCCAACCCTGGTGGACAGGTCCATCCCCAAGAGTCACACCATGTGCCTGAGAGGATGATCCAAACACTCCCCGAGCTCTGGTAGCCCTTGGGAGCCTGTTCAGTGCCCAACCACCCTCTGGGGGAACAACACCTTCCTGATATCCAATCTAAAACTCCCTGACTCAGCTCCAGCCATTCCCTCAGGTCCTGTCACTGATCCCCACAGGGAAGAGATCAATCCCTGTCCCTCCACTGCCCCTCACGAGGATGCCTCTCAGGATGTACTTTAAAACAATAGGGGTTATGTTTTTGTTGGAATATTTGGGGACTTCAGCACTAACAAAGCATGAGGAGAGGGGCAGATGCAGTGCTGGGGACACAAACTCTCTCTGTTGTGCCAGAGCAGTTCCCTTTCCAACCGTGCATGAACTACAGGCATGAACACATCTTTCTGTGGGTTCCCCAGTGTCAGCCTTTGAGCACATTAGTGTCACTTGTGGCTGCACATCCCTGGTGCAGGGCCTGTCTAATGGACAGTGGTGGGAGCAGCAGACAGAAAACCCCTGAGCTGGAGCCCATCAGGCAGCGAGCGTCGGATGTGTCAACTCCTGCTTCTCTGCAGAAAATGTTTCTTAGCGTCTCCAGCCTCGTTGCTCCCAGTGAGTGTGCATGCCAGCTTTAGTGCCTGCTCCACTTATTTCAGGGATTTTCATGTCAGCAGCCCCATAACAGTCTAAAGCCATTTTTTTAAAAATTTTTTTTTGCTGACAGTGGTAGGAAATATTCTTCTTCTTTAACCAAATTCTGACTTGCTTCCTTCTTGTTCAGGCAAAACTGGTTGGAAAATCTCTGACTGGAACAAAGATTCGACCTTCTTGCATATTAACACTGCAGAAAAATTAGAACTGTGAAGATTTTTTTAAAAATCTGACCCATCGTTGGTCTCTAAGGAACAAGAGGAATCCATGTCTTAGAATTTTTGAAGACCTAATAAATAATTTGCCACAACCACAGGGTGCTATGGCATAATGGAGCTAAGGTAGTATTTAATCTGCTTATTTACAACATTAAGTAAAATATTCTGTTTCTTTTTTTTAAAAAATATAAATTAGTGTTTATTGTGATAAATATTTGAAATCTCACTGCTACGTTCTCTGCTGCTTGGTGTGTTTGGGAACCTCACACAGTTAGAATTATTCCATTATGCTATTAAAGCACGGAATGTGCAACATGCCTCACACCTCAAGGCATTTCTGGGTTCATTTTTATCTTTTTGAATACCTGTAGCTTCCTTTCTGCACAAACATTTTACTGCGAGCGCTCTCTCGGATCTGCCAGTTAACTTCCCCTTGAAGCCCGGTGGCCTCCTCCACTCTGGTGGTCACTCATCTCGCCCCTCTCAGATCTCAGAAGGGGGTGGCAAGAAACACAGTGAATGAAATATCAAGCAAATTCACATCAAATGGCAGCGTGAGCCCCCCAGGTAACAAAGAGGCACCAGGTGTAAAACCGCTCTGCCCCGTAATGTGTCGCTCTCTGCGGCGTCTGCGGGGTCCCTCGCGCTGGTGGCACCGTGTCCCTGTGCATATCCCAGCCCGGATAAATGGGAGCAGCTCCAGTCCTCCCCACATTGCTGGTGTTACGATTCCTAATTAGAAATGCAAGGGCGGGTAGGTGGTGGCTGGGAGAGAGGAGAGGGGGAGAAAGGACCAGCACAGAGTAACTGTTTTATTGATGCCGGGAGTCTCGGCTAAAACACAGCTCCTGCTGCATCTCTTCCAGCAGCGCTGGCTGAATCTTTTCCCTCATTTGATACAGTGACCTCTCAAGTGCATCATTGCCCTGAGGGCTGAGGGCAGTCCGGCAACTGTTAAACCCCTTGGGTTGATAATCTTCTCCCACATTTGCCCTTAACACCAGACATACCACCATTAGCTACAGCTCCACTGGTGCTCATTAGAGCCGATCAATATAGACTAACATAAAGAATGCTGCTGCGCCTTCTGTTATTTTTCAGTTACTGCAAATTTACAGATTTTCACCTACAATATGAGGCTTTGCTGCTGTACTATGTAAAAAAAGAGGATTTGAGACCAAAAAAAAAAAAAAAAAAACCAACAAAAAACCAAACCAACAACAAACCCAGCAGTTTTTATTAGATGTCTAAATGTTATTTATCTTGCTGCTCAAAATGCCTTGTTACTGGGAAGCAGGCGGGAGATGGTCTGTGCAATATTGTCTTTGGATTAAGTTACTGTAAAATCACAACTTTTACAAATCACAGCGGATGTGTTGATAAACAAAACCAGGCACATTTTAATATGAAAGTGATTTTGAGCCTGAAACCCCTGTGCTAATGCTTTCATGAACTTGGCCTGATGTTTTTAAGCCCACTGACTACGTCGGTGCTCTTTTGGGTTGTGTGGCCAGTTGAAGGTCTTTATGTTGAAGGCATATATGTAGAGTGGCTCCAGCACTGCATTCTACCACCAGCAGGTGTTGCCAAAGATCATAGCAAGAACAGCAACAACAATTAACAAATATATCATTCTTTTCCCACATTTCAACCCAAAGAGTCTCTCAAATGATCCACATGCCACTGACCACAATGGGAAACAACAAACTCAATATATAAAAAATCACCTCATATGTATTAGGCATTTTGCAAAGAATAATGAACAAATGCTCAATTCATTGGGAATAATACCTTTATTTTTTTTTTTCTTTTACTTTTCATTTGCATTTGGTAAAAGGAAAGTCAAAAAGCTTCATTGGGTTTACCAAATGGCAATGTTGTGTGAATACAAAAGTTGGGATTTTTTCATGCTTTGTTTAGTCAGTTTGATCATTCAAACTTTATAGTTCTGCTTGGGACAGAAAACAAGGAAAATACAGCATCAAGGCAACTTCAGGAAAATATTAACCAGACAGAAAGCAAACATTTTATTCAGTAGAAAGACAGGTATTACTTCTCATGGGCAAACCCAGGATGGTTAAATGGGTGTATGAAGACTAAAAATACTGGAAGCACGTTGAATTCCAAGGAATCAAAGGTAAAAAAGCCTCATCTACACCAAGCCTTTCCATATTCTAGTACTTCAGGCCTGTTTTATCTTACTCAAAATGGTGGCTTAAGGAGTTCAATGTCAATAGCTGAATAGAAAGGGATTTTGAACTCTCTATTTGAGTTGAAGAAGTAGCAAATAGCAAATTTTACCCGCTTTTGCATTCAACAGCTTCAGTTTCATCGTAGTTCTCTGGTGTTGCAGGTGATTGAATACTTCTGTTGAATGACTTATTTATCCAGGACCTTTCTGAAGAGCTGGAAGGGTATGAGGATTTCACTTGTGGAGCAAGGGATTTCTCAAAGTCTGTTAAAGCACCTTTGCTCAGAGAACGACACAACTTCTCCAGATGCGTCCTTTGCTTTAGTGGACCTATTTGCATCTTAGGTATTACTTAGAGTGAGTGATGTGGTAGGACTGAGCCCTTGATGATAGGCTGATTAATGAAATCCGTTCTGCTGGCTGAACATAATGGAAAATGGGATTCTGTTGGCTTCTAAAGGCTGAAATTCATCTCCATGCAAACGACACACGTTTTATGTATGTCATGAGCCTCCCACTATCCTTCTGCTTAGATGGGAATTTCATCCAGTGAATGGAAGGGTGGTTGTTACATCCATTAAGAGCTCTAAAATGTGCCCAGTAAACCCATTGCTTATGACTTTGCCTCACGTTTGAATCTTCCCTTCAAGAAAAACTTGGATAAACTTGAGGAAAACCAATCAGTGAATGAAACCTAAAAAAAACCCCCCACCTCTTTTAACAGTACCTTTTTAGGAAAAAAAGAAATAAATTTGATTTTAAGACTTTTAGTGAAAGAAAACTGGCAAAATCACTTGGTATGTGACTTGATGAGTTAAATAATGGCAGGTACGTTCTAATTTGCATCTTTCTCACTCAGCTTGCTGTTGTCAGTCCTTATTCATAGTCTGCTAAATTAATGGGCTGTATGGTGCCAGCTCCCCTGTTTATTTCCCTGCAACTGTAAATCTTGTCCTTAAACTTCTGGTCAATTGGCTTTGAGTTCCTTCCTTGTCCCACGATGAAGACAGAAAAGAGCCATATTTTCCAAATCACGCTTCGTTTCTGCAATTCTTTGGTGAATTCCCTCCAACTTTTCCAGCAATCACATTTCCAGGCGTAGGATCCAGGGGGGAAGCAAGTATCTCAGCACTGGGTTCACAAATCTTGCTGACAGCAGCAGTAATTCCTCGCCACGCCTCTGGATAGTCCATAATTTTCAATAATATCACAATCCAGAACTAACAGCCACTGTCCAAGTGAGACTAATATATCCTATGTTTTGATCAACAAGGAAAGGTTCTTAGGAATTTTCTCTGGATATATATTCCAAACCTTAATTATTGACCAAATTGGCACTTCAAGCAACAATGTCTTTGGTTGTAAATTAGCTGGTTTTAATGGTCTGCAGCAAGGCTTTCAATATCCTCTTTAGTGCCAAGTTTGAATGATGGAACTTGCTATATATGCTGACACTTTTTATTCTTAAACACCTAACGTGCAATCTGTTCCCAGGAGTTTTAAAGGGTAAGATAAAATGTCAAAATTGTTCAAAAGTATCATGTATATTTTTTACTCAGAAAGTTACATACTCAAAACTCTAATCAGTCCACCTGGATTTATGAAATCCCTTGTTATCGGAGCGGTGTGAAAACTGGACTAGAGATAAAGAAAATGGTATTTTTATAGAATGGTCCTTTGAGATGGGGCTGCTCCTCTGTTGTCAATGTAGGCCAAAGTGCCAGTGGGAAGTGCAGTACATGACCTTAGTCAATTAGCAGGGTCTCCTTAATCTCTTGGGATTACTTTGATCTGCAATATCAAGTCTAACACCTTAATGAAATTTTACAGATAGTCACAGAAGACATCCATGTAGTGAAAAAAACAATTTCATTTTATACCTAAACTCCTAACACATGCTTAATAAATCCCCAGAAGGGAAATAATAACTATAACCATATTCAACATAAATTTCTCTCTTTTTTTCACACTGTGTTTATAGCTGAGAAAAACAAGATTATAATAGACAGGATTTTGCTTTTGAAAACTGGGAACAGATCAAGCTGCTGATTCACATTTTTCTTGTGAAAAACATGTTATTTATTGCTGTTGCATTTTCAATCTCCTGAAATAAGGGTGATGGGCCCAACATTAATTGTATTTTTTTTGTGAATATATTTCTGATATATTCACAGTTACATGAAATTTCTGATATATTCAGATATATGACATTTCCTTAGCAGAGGTCTGTTCTGATGTGTTTATTCAACCCACTTATTTTATAATTTGTGCTCATTCAAATATTGTCACTGGTCTGAACAATTTTGGTGGAGTTAATTGGACAACCTGGCCCATTTCTGGTACAAATTTTAAGTGACTAGGTGACAAAAAAATTGTGATGTGTGTTGATTTTTTTTTGCTTTTCTCTGCTTCCTCAGACCATTTCACCTGCAGGTCTTGCAGAAACACTTTGGTGGGAATTTTATTTTTGGGGAAAAAGTTCCAGGATCCCCTGCCTGGAGGTGAAAACACTGCAGGGATTGACACTGTGTTAAGAAGGGAGGGAGCAAAGGATGGGGTTTAATTAGGCCACAGCTTTATTAACTGAATTTATCTTGGAATTATGCAGTGATAATTCACAATGTGGCTGCTTCCCTCCTTGCTAGTGGTGGTGTGAGCCACCACCAAACCTGTGCTTCTGAGTGACCTTTGGGGTGGGTGGTGAATCCCAAAGTTGGACCTTCTTTCTACTCCTTCTTCCAGCCTCCTTGGCCATGAAGGTCCCTCTGTGCTGTCCCCCAGCATCTCCTCAGAGCATCCTCCAGCCTGTCCTGGGGAGAAGGTCCTGCCTCTGCCCTCATTTCCAGTTTCCTTGCAAAATCCCAGTATCCAGCTGTTCTTGGACAGAAGGGGTTTCTATACTCTGCAGTCAAGCAGGGGCAGTGGGTACATTGAAGCCAACTGGGTGGCTCCTGTGAGGAAAAAAAAGCAGATGAGGTCACTTCTGCTGCAGCCACACCTTGAAAAGTGCAGCATTTTCTTCTCTGCTGTTGGTACTCACAGGGCAATCCCTCTGCTTATACGAGGCAGTTCACCAAAATCACTTTATTTCTTGGCATCTGACCTGCAGTCCCGAGGCAAAACACAGGCTGGATTTCAAGGGGAATTTTGGCTGAGTGAGGGCTCCAGCATTCACCAAGGCAGCTCAGGAACACATGGAATCATGGAATCACAGCATGGCTTGCCTTAAAGATCACTTAGTTCAACATCCTCCCACAGGCAGGGAATCTTCCACTATCCCAGGTTGCTCCAAGCCCCGTCCAACCTGGCCTTGAATCACACCGTGTTCCTCCTGATGCTCCACATACGGAACATCTCTATCCATAATTAGACACGATTAGAGGGGCCAGAGATGTTCAAGAGCACTCTTTTATAAATTGCACTCTTTTATAAATTGCTTTTTCCAGTCAAATTAAGGTTTATTGCTGAGTGTCTTGTGGTTTAAGCTGACTCTGATTTGCAGAGTTTTCCCCATTATTTTTGCTTGTTGTGCTCCTATGGCCATATAGCAAAACTAAATCAGCTCTCCTCACAGGCCCAACAAGGGAGCTTTCCTGTGTGCAGAATTCAATGGACAATCCCCAGAACGTGTTCTGGGGCTTAATGCATTCAGTAACTGTAAAAACCTCTTAAAATTGAACAAGGTTATAAAACTTGGCTCTGTACCGATTCCCCTAATTAACATATGACAGATCCATGCAGTCATTCCGCTGTGCTCTCCTCCAGTAACTGCTAAACAGAACTATAAAACAGCTTCCACGAGGTACTGCAGGCACCAGCTTTGTCTTCACACACATCTGTTGCATTTTTTAAAGGAAAAAATAAAGTTTTAATTTTTAAAATCTCAGTTTTAATAATGCATGGAAAAGCGGAGCAGTTCTGCTTTATTTCCATCCAGGTCTTATCTCACGTCTCTTTCAGTGCTGCCAAATAGTCCCAAAGTATTTTCTCTCTCCTGTATCATTCCAACTGCAGCAATGTGCTCCTGGTGACCAAGGTGAGCTGTGCCAAATCCTGGCACCAACCATAGAATTATAGACTAGTTTGGGTTGGAAGGGGCATTAAAAACCTTCCACAATCCCAGGTTGCTCCCACCTGGTCTTGGGCACTTCCAGTTATGGAGCAGCCACAGCTTCTCTGGGCAACCTGTTCCCCTTCACCATATGGTTGTAACTGCCTTCAAATATTTGAACTGTTGGGCAAAACTCACAAGACCAGTCATTAAATGTCAATAGAAGCTCCTCAAATATCAAAGTCATGGAATTCACTCACATATTGGAGTTCACGGTGACTTGGGATGGCAAACACAATCCTCATTTGGTTCCTAAGCAAACAAACCTTTCATTAACCATCATACAATACTTGGTTTCAGTTAATGACCTTTTTTGAAATATGTTCAGTAAAGTATTTTTCACAAATATTCACAAGTCTTTCTAAAGGAATTAATTTTTAACCTTTTTTGGTCTTCATTTTCCACAGATATCCCTGAAGGAAACCTCTAACAGGAAATCTCATCAGAATATGGATTTGAAATGGGCATTCAAGAGTGTGTCAAAAAGTAAATAATGAATATATCAGTAATAATTTTACTTACAATAATAATTATTTTTAGCTAATTTAGCTATTACAGTTTGAAAATCTGAATTGTTTAAGCAGTCTGTGGGGTATTTTTAATCAGTGGCTTCATAAATCTTTCTTACTAATATTATTTACCTCCTATTTCTAGGCTTCAAATGAGATCTCACTAACATAAAGACTGAGAAGGTTCTTCCTCTGCATTTTTACATTTCAACAAGCTGTGGAGGGAAAGGCTGAGAGAGGGAGGAAATGAAACCATTCCCATTTTACCAACTGAGTGTTTTAAAGATGAATTCAGGCAAACAAACAAACCAACCCAAACCCAAACAAACAGATTTTTGAACCCCTGCTCATTGTTTTAACCTTAAGATTACACTTCAGAATGGATTTTGCTGATATATAAAAAATAAGAATATGGTTTTCCCCCTTCCCAGAGCTCTGCTGGAGCATCATTTCCTCTTCTAAGGTGCATGAGGCAGTGTTGGGACCCAGATGGGAGATGGCAAAACTCTCCTTAATGACCATGGATCTCTTCCTGCTCAGATCCTAATGGGAGCAGACAGCAAAGATTCTTATCTTATCCTGAGAAGCCTGACAGCACAGCATTTCTCTTGATATCAGGGTTATTTTGTTATGGACTCCAAAAAATTCCTCAGATTCATCTGGTGTTTGCTTATGCCTCCTGTGCTCCTACACCTGGGACAGGTAGGTCCCATATGCATTTTTAATTTAAAACTGTCTTCTAGAACAATAAGAAAGCTTTCCAATCTAAATATGTGAAATCTCTGCATATAGGATTAAAAAATCTATATTCATTGTGGAGTTAAAAAAAAAGAGAAAAGATTACAAAAGACCAAAAGCTCTGGGGTTCAAGCTAATTTTTCATCTTTTCCATGGGGAAAACCACTGGTAAATGTTAAGAAACACCCTTCAAGAACCTTTAATTTGTTTTTCACTCTCCAAGATATAGATTTTCTTCTTCCCATTTAAGTAAAAAAAAATAAAATTTCCTGTGGGTTTTTAGAGCCATTTGAGAATATATATATATATATATTTGTATATTATTCCATGCTTTCTAGCATAGCTTTGATAATGCTGTCAGAGCAGACTGAACACAATTTGACTTGTAGCCAGATCCACTAAGTTTCCTTATCTTCTCCAGAGGTTTTTCCTGCAGATCACACAAATCAACTGCAGGATCAGGTCCTTACTCCAAAATCTTGGTTTCCCTCTGGTCAGTGGCAAAATCACCAATAACCCAGCACAGATCAGGATGTTGCCATGAATATCCAACCTTTTGAAGTGGCTGTGAAGGGGTTTAGGCTGGTTTATTTTTGTTGTAGCCTGTGATGTTGCAGTTCTAGGATTGGTTTTGCTGTTGAACTGTCATGGAGTTCAAACAGATACAAGTGGATCCAGTCCTGTTTGCCAGCAAAATGCAGGGAAAAGTATTAGAATTAGGGCTGAATGTTACTGTGGTCCTGGATTAATCAAGGTCTGAATATGCTTTTCCAGCTGCACACACATATATTTATAATGTCTATAAATAATATAAATATGCATGTGATTGTATGTGTGTGTATAAGCAACTGTAATGAGGAATTTTATCAATGATACCAAGGATTTAAGTAAAATTATAATACTTTGCCTTTACTAAAGTGATAATTTTGTATTCAGTAAGTAAATTTTTAATATAAACCAATTGAATATATGTTCAGAAAGGCGAGTCTTATAGTTTCCATTTTACAGATGGGAAAAACTGAGTCAAATCAACAAAAGCAGCTGCTGACAGTGGGTCATTGCCAACTTTAGAGACAAGAAATTTCACTGTCAGTGGTGAAACACGGATTTTGCTTCTGCACCCATGAATCTCTGCTCAGTGCTGGTGTTTCAGAGTACTACTCTACAATTGATTATGTTTTGTATTCAGTCAGAAATTGCCATTCTTGTAGAATTCAGCTGTAAAGTTTCAGTGTGAAATTGCAGAGGAGTTATGGTGGACTTAAATAACACCAATATTTGCCTCTTGCCACCAACTTATGGATAATGGTGTGGACCTGTTTATCCCTACAAATTGCCATCACCTCTCTGGAAGAGGAGGAGGAATTTCTTCACAGAAGGAGTGATTAGATATTGGAAGGGGCTGCCCAGGTAGGTGCTGGAGTCCCCATCCCTGGAGGTGTCCCAGGAAGGACTGGACGTGGCACTCAGTGCTCTGGGCTGGGTGACGAAGTGGGGATCGGGCACAGGGTGGACTTGATGGGCTGGGAGGGCTTTCCCAACCCAAATGATTCTCTCATTCTGTGATTCCATAATTGAGATCCTCATTAAAAGAACTTCCTATCTCATTTATCAAAGCAGGTTCAGGGCACACCACAGTAGCCAATGCCCTCAATCTTAATTTCATAACATTACTTAATACAATTTCTGTTACATGAAGTGCAATTTCTCTTTAGCTCTGCATGTCTTAAACACATGTGAAATGAAAATAAAATATTATTCACATTAAATGAGGTGCTTTTCTTTCAATTTACATACCACTGGTAAAGTCTTGGCCTCCACATTAATAAGTTCCACTTGGATATTTGGAAGTTGCCTTTGACTTGGCTTTGTTCTGCAGAACTTCTCCACACAAGTGTTTGCAGGTGTGTGAGAAAATAAGCTTTGCATTTAATGAGTCGTACACTGCATTTATTATTCTCATCTGTCCGTGGCTCTATCTGGAAAGACATTCATCCCATGAATGCTGGTGTGGCTGGGATGTTGAGTGGGACTGGGAGGGGGTGATGGTGGGGCAGAATGGACTGGGTCATGGGACAGGCAGAAGGTCTGATGGTCACTTTGAGGAGCAATGTGGGGCATAACTGGGATTTAAGCAGCACAAAAGGCTTGTTCTGGAATTGTGTCTGATTTCTTGTGTTGGCTAGAGCTCTCTAGGAAGGCAAGACATACTTTAATTTGCAGAAGTATAATCTTACAGTTAGTATCCATGACTGTTAATGGCACACATTGTCAAGAGCAAAAAAATGCAAAGTACAGAAGTGTTTTGCAAGACTTCACTTGGTGAGTCCAAAAACCATGTTATAAACTCTGAGCTTGAGAGGACAAAGCCAGCCCTGGATATATATTTCCATTCTCTTGTTTTTTTTTTTTTATTTAATACATTTTTTAGATAGTTGGAATTTGAGTGGGGAAAACCATTTATTTGAATGTTTGTTATAGTTTTTATAGAGATTTTTTGGAAGGGCTTTAAAAGCACATCTAAACCAAGAAAATAAACCTCGATCAACAACTTAGTTTTCGTGCCTGAAATTATGCCATCAGTGAAGTCAGTGGCAAAACTATGGATGTCAAGATCTGTAGGGTTTGACCTCTGGGCTTTGGAGCTGAGTTGGCAAGAAAGAATATATAAATCCTGCAAAATGATATATGAACTTCCCAATCTGTGCCTCACTTCTTAGGCAGCTATACAATAAAATACCCTAAAAATCTAGTACTGGCTTTTTCTATCCAGCTAATTTGTAGTCAAGACAGCTTAGTCCATATTCTTGAACATGCTGAATAAGCTGAGAAGTAGAAAACTATCAGCAGTGTGTATTTTCAGGGCTTGGACTAAAACCTTTCAATGTCAAACTACATTGGATCAAACCCTAATAAACTGATCACTTAGAAACCAGGTTTCTTCAAAATCTTGCCTTACTTTGCTTTTTGCATGCTTTTTGAGTAATGCCAAAATTTTCCCTTTCAGAAGGTGTTTCAGAATTGATAATTTTTCTTTATGACCCAAAATAACCTGATAAAAAAATATTTTCTTGCTCTCTGTACCTGCAGGGAAATTTACAAGTTTTGTTTGATTTAAACTGAAGGCAAAATATGGACAAATTTAGGCTGAATTGGCTCAGTTGAAAAAAATTCAGGGACTGACAACGGGTGATAATCCCCCAAACCATTGCAAACATCCTCCCCTATAAATAATGTTGCTAAAATCGATCCTTACCATCCCCAGCAGTTTGAGGGAACCATTTTCCCAAGCAGCCGTTTCATCTGCTTGTTTATCCAGGGCCTCCCTGGATGTAAGTGTTGTGTGGAAGGTTGGCTCCCAGCGCTCTTCCCACGTTCAATTCCCTGCTGGCAGGTATTAGAAACTCTCCTGTCCTCACTCCTCTCTCAAATGTTCTGTATTCTGGTCAGAGGAGCTGCCAGACGAGAGCCCGACCTCGTCCCTCCAGTCTCCTGGAGTTGTCTGTTAACAGGGCAACGAGGGACTGAGCCCAACCTGTCATGGGGGCTCATTTTGCCATCACTAGATTGCACCAGAATTCCCAAGAAAGTCACTGTGGGAGAAGCTGAGCTCCTGTGCCTGCGTGTGGCTCTTTCAGTCTTACTTCGTGCGCTCGATAACAAAATGTGGGGGAAAGTTTGTATCCAGCTTGGAAAAGTAATTGGCTGTGGGAAAAGGAAACAAATGCTGATGTTGGGTTAACCCAAAAATTGTTGCAGAGGGAGAAGTGCCAAAAGCTGCATCCCCTGGTTGTTGGAGGGCTCTCAGAATTATCATAGAATCATGGAATAGTTTGAGTTGGAAGGGATCTTAAAGATCATCTCATTCCAACTGCCTGCCGTGGGCAGGGACGCCTTCCACTGGACATAGGGATGGGCTTAGGGAGTGACCTTTCCATCTCTAAAATGGGACCTTTATGGCAGAAGAACTCAGGGGATCTGCCCAGAGCTCCATCCAGTTGCTTACGTGGAAGTTTGTCTGGGGCCTGCCCTTGCAAAGCCAACCCCAGCCCAAGGAAGGCAGGAAGGAAGGAAAGAGGGCCATTGCAGTAGGAAGGAAGCAGGTTTATTCCAAAAGGAATGCTCATGCCAGTTCCCTTCACAAACACTAAATGTTTCATGTGTCCTGCTAGAAGTACATATATTCCTGGGACATATTCACTGGAAGGCAGGTGCCTGGCACATGTGCTTGTGGGTTGTTCTTATTTTACAGTTACATATTTATGTTTGAAACCCAGGGATATGTTTCCTTCCCTCCATCCATATTCGATTTATAACTCAGTCAGTAAGAAGGACAAGGAAGAAAATACAGTAATATGACATATTTATTTTTATTTGGTTTATGTGTTTGTGATACTGCAATGTTTTATGTACTTTTCTCGATCTGTGTTCTATTTTTCCCAGTGTTTCACAGTAAGTTTGGAAAATCATAGATCTTCCCAGAGTTTGAAAATTATTTTCCTCTTTTTTTTTGAGGTGTATTCTGCTTGCTGTAACACTCCTACCTTCTGTGTTAGTGGTGCCTTTTCCCACTTTTCTCTGATATATCTATATCTATGATATATCTATATATCTATTAGATATATTTATATATATGTGTATATTACATATTATATATATTTATATATTATGTATATATTTCCTATTTTTTCCTTAGTGCATTTTGCACTACCAGACTTTAGATTTTGCCTGTATTCCATGTTTATCCCATATCTTCCTCTTGTCCTTTTGCATGTTGTTTTTACTTGATATTTTTATACTTTTGCTGCTGTTGTTGTAAGGGACTAGACAGGTCACCCATCAGCTTCCAACTGCAGGAGAGCAGGTTTTCCAGAGGCAAGGTGTGGAAGAGCAGCTGAAAAGCCTTCTAGTCTTGGGACTTCTCAGTGCTAGAAACCTTCCAGGCAGAGGAAACTCTGGGTCTGCACCAGAGACTCGAGTTCAGGAGTGGGAATTGCTGCCTTCAAGGAAACAGAACAGCCTTTAAAAGTGCTGCAGCCTTCAGCACTGCAAGACATGAGCAGGTGATAGAATCCTGGAATGGTTTGGGTTGGAAAGGACCTTAAGGATCATCCCGTTCCACACACCCCCCCTAAAATGGGCAGGGACACCTTCCACTAGCCCAGGTTGCTCCAAGCCCCGTCCAACCTGGCCTTGGACACTTCCAGGGATGGGGCAGCCACAGCTTCTCTGCCCAACCTGTGCCAGGGTCTCCCCACCCTCACAGGGAATAGCTCCTTCCCAGTATCCCATCTAACCCTGCCCTCTGGCAGTGGGGAGCCATTCCCCCTTGACCTGTCATTCCATGCCCTTGATCAACAGGTCTTTTACCCTGGGACTTTTTTTGAGTAATTCAGACAGGCAATTCTGCAAAATCTTTGCTGCTCACAGTGTCAGACTTGATGAACAATCTTGGCCTTAAAACCTATGAAATATCCCCTCCTGCTGGAAAATCCTAGCTGGGGAACCATGCAACACTATTCACACCAGGAAGGCCCAGCATGTCCCATGTCCCACTCAGTGCAGTTCTGCACAAACCACTCCAAGCGCACCTTGCTGAGACACTGAGCCAGAATTTAAATGGGAGAATGAAAATGAAGTTTTTTGGCAGCCAAGCTGCTCCCATTAAACGACTTGGGATGGCTCTGGAGGCACATTATAGCGGGAGGTGACTTGCTCCAAGGCTGGTGAGGTTGCCAGGACCAACATTCCCAACATTCCCCAATAGTTGCCCAGTTCAAACTCCAGCCCAACCAGCTGACAAAGCCCCTGGGCTGGAGCAGCGTCGCAGCCCTGCTGTGCCACAACCAGAGGAGATTTCTTGGCATTCATCTTTTTTATTCATCTTTTTTTATTCAGTTGGCCCATGTTTTTCCCCCCAGAAGCAAAACTGGCCCCCAGACAAACCCGTCACAGGGTACATTACAAAGCCAGGAACATTAAAAGGAGCTAAAGGAAAGCCAAATTGCCTTCAGAAATCAAGATTGCTTGGGGTTTTTTTTGCCATGGGAAGGCAGAGCTCTCTGTGCTGCAAGTGGTTCTTGGTTTAGGGACAAACACGTTGCCAGAAATAGGGTTGTGGGCAGAAATTTTTATTTTATTATTTTATTTTTGAACAGCTCTAATTGTAAAAGCTGCATCCCTGGAAGGTGGAGAAAGGCTTCCAAAGTTCACTGACTTCCCAACCCTGACAGGGATTCTCCTGATAATGGCACAGCAGGTCCACAGTGGCAAAGCCTAATTGACAAAGATCAAAATCTAATTTGGAGAACACCAGGAGCCAAGGGGGTCATGCTCCAAATAGTGCTTGAGCCACAACCAGCCCTGTTTGTCATTTCACAGGGAAAATGCAAAAAAGATCATTTCAGGTCCCCAAATGAGGGAGATGCCAATAATATTGAAAAGCAGAGGCAGGAAGGAGTCTTGCTCCTGAGGGTGCAATTACTGGGGCTGTGATGCGAAATGCTAAAAAAATATTAAGCAGATTTTAATGTTGTGACAAAGGGTGGCCCTGCACTGGGCAGGAATAGGGGAGGGAGATCCTCGGGGCACCCAGATGAAAAATAATACAACCATGGTTATTAGCAGAGCATTTCATGCCAGTATCTATTTTGTGCATCACTGGGAGGAGAATTTCCTTACCTGGAATATAGGTCACTTTTCCTCATAAGAAACAAGCATCCCATTGTTATTATTATCTATTAGTTCCTTGAAAGGAACCACTCTGGTCTGTGGCTTGAAATTAAAATAAAAAATCTGCTGAGGGTCTTTGTAGGATGTTTTTTCCCTGTTTTCTGGGGCCCCAAGGCATGAACAGGGTGTTTCAGTAGTTGTGCCGTGTGCCCTGGATCCCATCTGATCCCACCAAACCAGATTAGGATGACTGAGGAAAGGCTGATATTCACAGAGAATTCCTGAGGTCTCTTTTTGTGTATTTCAAAGGCTTTCCCAAACAAAAATAAAAAGGTCTAAATAAGCTAACAGGAAATCCTGTAGGATTCCTTTTTATATCCAGTGTCACTTGCTGGAAATAAAAAGAAATTTTAGGTGAATTTTGCAACCCTCCTTACAATTTCTAAGGGGTAAGTGCTGTCCATCTCTTCTCTTGCAGCTTGTGTGGGATTTTACTCGTTCCTCTCTTCTGCCTTTCAGTTGCATTTCACTTTCCCATTTATGATTTGCAAATCACAGCAGAAGATAAATAATTTCAATACCTTCCTCTGTGCTGCATCTGAATTCATTTAAGAGGCACAACTTGGTGAGGGCACCAAGCAACTCCTGGCCTGTGAGGCTGTGATAGTGCTTGTAAAATGCATAGTGAGGAGCTTCTTTCTATAAAAGAGATGTTAATGATAAAAAGGAAAATTATTCCATAATGGACAGCGAGTGGGGTGCTTGGAGGAAAATTGGGACTAAGTTATGAGGTAACCTGGGGTTGGGGGTGGTGATCCATTTGTTTTTAAGCTTATGGAAGGTTTTAGTGGAATTTCCAAAGCTCTTAAGTGACTTAAGAGCATGAGCTCCATTGACTCAGCTTTTCTAACACGGACACGGGTTCAAAGCAGAAATCTCAGTGATTTGTCCTCCTGAGCAACTCAGGTGCTTTAGAAAACACAACCCCATTCTGTCTCCTCCCAGAAAAAAACCATACAAATAATACAAAGTTAAAGCCAAGAGGTTCATGCACCTACTTTGGCAGCACAAAACTATTTAGAGGAGGAATGAAAGGATGGCAACGAAATGATTCCTGCCTCTGGCTGGCACTGCCAGTTTTGGTGATGCTTCAGTTTCACAGTGATTTGGCAAATCTCTTGTAAAGGGTCCAACAACACTTCAGTGAAGCCTTTGGAGGACAACAATCTGTGCAGCACATTAATTTGGCACGTTCAGCAGCCCAGGTCTAGCACAGAGGAAGCATAAAGACTTATACTGACTCTTCCTGGTCAGAGGTTAAAGCCCTTGACAGGCAGAGATGAAAAGACAGCAACACATCCATCTGTGCTCTATCCAGTCCAAGGGATGGTGTTTCCTCGTGCTGTCCAACCCCAACAGCAAAAAAAAAAAAGAAGGAAAAGCAAAGGTTTAGCTTTGCCTTTTCATGATCTCTGCGTTTTTTTGCCTGCTGGTTTCTCATGAACTGGAAGGTGATGGTCTACAGCACAAAGAGAGGTGGGAGATGGTTTCTCAGTGTGACCAACTGCTCATCGTGGTTGTCAGGGTACCTGTGAGACATAAAGATCCTTTTCATGACAAAAAAAATGAATGATTTTTATATTCTCAGAGGTGAAATCAAACCAATCCCATTAATTTCAATTAAAATGTTACCTGTCTCAAGCTATCTCTCTTTTTTTTTTTTTTCTGCCCTCAAAGACTGTTTAGGGATGGGAAAAATGAAATATTAATGCATTCTATAAATAATATGTGTGAGGTCCATGGGGACACAGAACCCCCACATCATTAGTTAAATTGATCTTCCTCTTATATTTTACAGGAAACTGGGGGGTTGTATGGCTTAGTTTTCAGGGAAAGTGGCCAAAACTGGGTCTGAATTGTGGTGTAGAAGGTCTGGAGGTTCTCCTGCTGTTCTCCTCCTTATTCCTGGTTGTTTTACATATTGTCCAATGTTGGAATTTTCAGGAGAAGCTCCAGAGTCTGCACAGTAATGCAATGAATTTTGGTATGGGGTTTCCATGCATAAGGAATTGCAGGATTGTGACCTTTGTAAGAAACATTAGACACAGTTTGTTTCCATTGCAGATCATTCCCTGCATATCGTGATTAGAAAGTGCTTTCTGTAGTTCATTGAATCACAGAATGGTTTGGCTTGGAAGGGACCCAACCAGTTCCAACCCCCTGCCATGGAGTTTGTTCTCCAAACACAAGTTTTGTGGCATTCTTAGAGGCATTTTAAACACCTGTGAGCAAAGCAGGAGCTTCACCTGCTGCAGCTCCCTCTTGAAAATAAAACAGTGTGGTTCCTTCCTCCTTCCTGTGAATGCAACTACTAAATCCAGCAATCTTTTTCCCTTTTGTATTATTTTTTGGTGTATAATAACATAAAGTAACTGCATGAGCAACCAGCAATGTTTATTAATAGAGATCTCCAATTTTGGAGCCTTTGGTAAATTGAGAACATACTGAGAAAGAATCTTATCGCTCGAATCGTAGGAAATCCAAGTTGTCTGGTTTTCATCAAATTAAAATTAGTTTCATGGGAATATGAGGAGGTTTTTATAATTAGATAATGGAAATTTGCCTAGGTTATCTCCCACTTACTTGGATGGAACATAAATAACAAGAATGTCACGTCATGCCAGTATTTACTCATCTAACTCAGCACAAATCCCGGGTCAAGTAAAAAAGATTTGAAAACATTTCGCTGCTTGTTGCTTAGAGACCATTTTTAACCACTGGAAGGATATCACTCAAATCCACAGCTGCAGAGTGAAAAGCCTGAAAACCGGGAATTTTTGGGAGGTACCTTAAAGATCATGTCATTCCACCCTCCTGCCATGGGCGGGGACACCTTCCACTAGACCAGGTTGCTCCAAGCCCTCAAGTAAAACATTCCCAAGAGTTATCCATCAAGTGATTAAGAATGGTGTTCCCATTCCATAATTTGTAGAGAGATGGGATGGAGGATTATTTGGACAATTGAATCAGTCAGGAATATGTAACCTCTGCTTTTGAATTTTTTTTTATTTTAACCATCATGTTAATCTCTACTTTCTCCTCTCTCCACATCTGTATTGAATGTTTAGGTGAAAATCCATGATTCACCAAGAAAGGTGACCAATGTGTTTTGTGTACATTCCTATAGGGAAATGTCTTTCCAGAACTTACCTGGTCCTTTTGTTTTAGTTCAAAGCTTGGCTTGTTTCATGTGCTGGTGGTGGATGGAAAACTTGCCTTAGAAGAGAATAATGGGAAGTTTGTGATGGCTCACGTGCTCAGTCTGATGAACAGTTAAGACTGTTGAATTTTCCTTACTTGGTTGGTGAAGAGGGAAACAAAATCACATATTATCCAACAACTAAAGGAGGGTTGTGTATTATTTAGTTATTCTCTGCATCGTTCCAGAGATACGGACAGACGACTTTAAATCATAGGAATCAACTCATAAAGAAAAGGAAATAACATATATCAAAAAATTTGATGTCACCTCTGAGCTATTCCTATTTTTGATGTGCCATTCCAGAGTGAAGAACACAGGGAAAGGTTCTGGAATTAGGCACTATTTGAACAGATCTAATCGTCAATAAGTAATTGTGTTTTAATTAAAATGTGTCATGTCATTCTGAGGTTCCTCTATTACATGAGTATGAAAATGTATGACTGCATAATGCAGTAATAATTAGAATTACACTTTCCCAACTCTTAAATTAAAATGCTTGGCAATTAACTGCCTGATAAATCTCACTTTTCTGTGGGTGTTTTTTTTTCCTTTCTTCCTGGCAGTATTAAATAGTCCTAACTGCTGATTGCGCATTCCTCAACTGTTGGCAGTTTTCTGTTGTGTCTGTCAGATAGAACTTGCTTCATGTATTGCGTTATTTTTGCACACAAGTGAAAGATGTTGCATTCAACACTTACTAAATGGGGAGGTCATGAAGTCCTGGAGCCTCAAACATGTATCCATAAGATGAGGGTGGACAGGGACTTGATGTCTTGGCCAGAGGTGGGTCTCCGTAGGGATGTGTAAGCTGGACACAGTTCTGGAGTTGTTGGCTCCAGTGTTTGTATATTTTAGGCAAAGTTTAATGATAGATGTTTTCTGATTTTTTTTTCTCATTATTTTAGTGAATTCAGAAATTAAATATCTCTAATGTTCACAGCTTAGCACAGTTGAACTCCCTGCTTTAGAAGACAAAATCACAGAATCATTCAGTTTGGAAAAACCCACTAAGATCATCAAGTCCAACCACCCCCCAGCACTGCCAAGGCCACCACAGACTTGTGTCCCCAAGTGCCACATCCATACAGCTTTTAAACCCCTTCAGGGGTGGGGATTCCACCACTGCCCTAGGCAGTTGTGCCAGGGCTGGACAGCCCTTTCCATAAAAAAATTTTCACTAATATCCAACATGAGCCTCCCCTGGTACAACTTGAGGCTGTTTCCTCTTGTTCCCTGGCAGCAGAGCCCGGCTGCCTCCTTTGGCTCCCCCCTCCTGTCAGGGAGTTGCAGAGAGCCAGAAGGTCCCCTCTGAGCCTCCTTTTCTCCAGGCTGAGCCCCCACAGCTCCCTCAGCTGCTCCTGCTGCTCCAGACCCTTCCCCAGCTCCATTCCCTTTTCTGGACATGCTCCTGCCCCTCAATGTCTCTTGTTATGAATTAATGAATTGGGCTGGGATAACTCCTTAAAAAAGCAAACTCTAGGAATCAAATGGGAGTTTCCCTTTTCTGCCCTCTCTGCTGAGTGTGCTGCCCACAGGTGCCCCACAGCAGTGGTTCTTGCAGTAGTTTTTATTGCCTGGAATTTTGCATATGGTGGGATTCTTGGGGTGTCCTGTGCAAGGCCAGTAGTTGGACTCAATGATCCTGATGGGTTCCTTCTAACTCAGCAGATTCTTTATCAGAGAACAGGGGTTGATCCACCATCCCAATTCAGACAACTATCACCTCTTATTTAGGCTGAATTTAAACTCCTGACCTCCAAGAACGTGCTCAATGCTCAGGATCATTCCCAGATGCACTTCCAAGCCTGTACCCATTACACGAAGTATTTAAGGACATCCATCAGGGCTATTTATATGTTTTAAATTGAGGTACTCACTATAAAGGGATAAATTGGAGAGAGGCTTTTTGTCATAGAATAGAACTATAGAATCACAGACTGGTTTGGGTTGGAAGGGACCTTAAAGACTGTCTCATTCCAGCCCTCTGCTATCAGCAGGGACACCTCCCACTAGACCAGGGTGCTCCAAGCCCCATCCACCCTGGTGTTGGATGAGTCCTTTAGTGTTTTTAGACTAATGCTGCTGTTTAGAAGTCACTGTGTGGCTGAGCAATTAACAAATGAGTGGTGGGATAACACAGCTCTGGCTGTGCACTCTGAGTGGCTCTGTGTGACAGCTCTGTGCCATGCAGCTTCTTGGGGACACACAGGTCCTTCCAATGTGCTCTCTGGGGTTCAGATCATGCTTTTAAAGCCTTCTCATAAATGCCTTGCTCTTCGCCTAACAACGAGGAGACCAACACAAATGCATCAGAAAGAGGTAAAAGCTGCAAAAGGCGTTTCCAGAAATACACTTCCATCTGCATTTTGCATGGGGGCATCAGGCTGGCTCAGCTTAAATGGAAGTGAAAACAAAGGCACTTGCTGAAAATGTTTTCTGTGTTTGCTGCTGAGGAGCCCGGAAAGAGGGTTGGAAAGGATTCCAGGTAAATCACAAGGCAACGTGGTGGGTAAAGATCACACAGGACCCCACAAATTCATTGAGACAACTGCAGTTTGGGAGACAACAAACTCCATGACACAACCTAAGCATGAACTTAATTTTAAAGGGAAGAGCAGGATCTTGAGAGCAGTCGTTTCCTTAAACATTTATCAAACTCCTTCCCTGCAGATGTAACATTTCCCAGGTTTGTTTCCCTGCATTTCACATCTCGGTGCTCATGGCGTGAACTTTAAGGGACTGATTCTTTAGTGGCTGACTGGAGGTGAGCCAAAGGCAATGACTTCCAGGTGTCTCCCCTGACATCCTCCCAGCCCATCCCACCACCAGTGAGTGCCTGCACTAGGAATGGGCTGGCAGAGCTTGCCCTGAGCACTCTTGTCACCAGGGTCTTGCAAGTTCATATCATTTTTGAGCTGATAGAGGTGAGATTACAGGGAAAAAAAAAAAGAGGAAAGACACTTAAATTCTGTTGTTGGAGTCATCATCCCTGCTCTGCTCACTGCTGTGCACTATGGAAATTGCCTGAAGAATTAATCGAGGTGATTTTTCTGCCTATTGATTATTTCAGATTAGTTGTGCTCCCTGATCCCAAACTTGTGGTCACTGCCTGTGCCTTTGCTCCCCCAAACTGCGCAGCAACTTCCCAGCCCCACATTGGATAACGTAACCCTCGTGATCTGTGCCGGGTGATGGTGAGGAATGGTCCCTCCAGCTGGGATTTGGAAAGTTGGCAATTAGAGATATGATTTCAGCTTCTTGCTGATGCTGCTCCTGCAGTCAGTGGGGAGAAGGGAAGAAGCAGCTTTAGGCAGAGGTTTCTCCTTCCAGTGGTGCTGTGGCTCCCTCTGGAGAGACCCCTCTCCCCACCAACAGGGAAAGCCTCAAGACAAGTAGTAGAGCACAAGCCTTGTATACAGAAGAAGAAACTAGGGGATGTAAATCCCTAATTCCTGAGAATTCTTTACTAAGAAACTATCCCTGGCCTGATTTTTTTTTATTATCATATTTTTAATGCGAATATGTGCAGACTGCAAACAAACCCAAAATTTTTTTTTAAACTAAGTGGAAAAGCTGCCAACAATAATTTATATAAAAAATAGTTCAGTTTAGTAACAAAAAAAATGAGGTTGTGAGGGTTTTCTTGTTTGTTTATCTAAATTTTTTTAAGCTTTGCCTTTCATTTCTGTATGTTGTCACTGGAACACATTTGTAAGAATTTTTGCAGCTATGGGGACCAGTGATTTTCTTGCTTATCTGAGGAAGGCTCTGATTCTCATTTAATCACTGCTTGTGAAAGCTGAGGCTTGAAGAAAATCTCCAGCCCCAGCCAGGCTCACTGTAACATCAGGAAAATTGGCAACTATTAAAATATTTGCAAATATTTTTCTTGCCAGTTTTTCCCTCAGTTCTGCTCTCAGCCATCAGCAGGGGACCTTTTGAGGGATAACTGCTCCCTACATGGAATCTTCCCGAGCCCAGTTCAGAGCTGGTGAATGCAAACACAACTGCACTGGCTTCACAATTAAAAAAAAACACCAACAATCAAAAACCCCACTGTTTTGTTTTTGTGCTGTTCAAGCTTTTTATTTACCTATTTTACCCCTTATTTATGCATTTTTTGGAGGGGTGGGGGAGGAAAGAGGGTCTAATTCTGCCCAGGGAAGGAGAGGAGTGACACCAGGGCGGTGCAGACCAAGGGTTTTCTTCATCATGGATACAGGAAAACACAGAGATTCATTATTGATTTCTTGGGGAGGCTGCAATTAATTTTTGTATTATTTTGAGCCCTGAGTTAAGGATTTTAAAATCCTTTTGGATGCCTTCAGAGGTTGTTTGCTGATGGCCTTCCTTCACCCCACGTGCTGTTGCCCTCCTCTGAGGAATTTCCATCAGCTGAGCTGTAGGTAGAATTTTCCCAAATATACAGGGAAAATAATCAGTTGAAATGGTCAAATCAAAGCAGAGTTATTCTTGGGAAGCACCAGCATCCAGGCTGATGTGTGTTATGGCAGCTAATCCATGCAAAGGTTCGATGAGAAGAATAAGGGTGACAATCAGCAGTTACAGGTGGTGACTAGAACCTCCTCTTTCCCAAAATGTTTTGGCAGACCCAGGAAGGTTTTGGTCAGCACTGCAAGGGAAAAAGTGTGTTTCTCTCCCTTTCCCCCCTCAACACCAAAAGCATAACAAGAAACAGTGAAGTTTTGAATTTAGATAAACAATGCTGCCTTCTTACTAAATAGCTGTTACAACCTATAAATTAGGTGTGCTGAGCTATGGGAATGCTGATAATCTAACTTTTGGGAAAGGGAAAGGAGAGCTGACCTCAACAGCTTGTGGTGACAGGTTGAACTCACAGAATAATTAAATGGTTCGAATTGGAAAGGACCTTAAAGATCACCTCATTCCACCCCTTGCCATGGGCAGGGACATCTTCCACTAGGCCAGGTTGTTCCAAGCCCTGTCCAACCTTTTTCTCTGTATTTTCTGCCTTTCCTTTGTTCAGCCACCCCGTTATTGATGGGTGTATAGTCACTAGTTTGGTATCAGCTGAAGCACTGATTTGATTAGTGTTAATTTGATGTCATTTATCACTGAATGGTAAAACAGTAGTTGTTCCTATGTACAGGGACTCTATTTAGTGCTCAGAAAACACTGATTATCAAATTGCTTAGAAATAACAGCTTGTTTTCACATCACAAACTGTTTTTTTCTGGTGGATGAACGGCTGTGTGTGGATGAGATGTAGCTGCAAGTGGGATATTGGCAGGAATGAGATGGAGACAACAAAGCAAGAGAAGAACTCGGGGTTTTTTAAACAGTTGTTTTGGGCAGTGTTTCCAGACATGTGCTTAAATAAAGGGGGAGATAATGGCTAAGGCAGGATAGTAGCCCTTGTTTGTACATGTTTTTTCTGTATATTTGCCTCTCTCATCCCTTCACATCCATTACCTCAATGTGTGGCTCCTGGGATAAAGGATGTCCCAGAATTAGTGGGTGATTACTGACTTCCAGGAGGTGCCTTTCCCACCACATGCATTGCTCTCAGTTTGGGGAAAAAAGCTGTTTTGTTGGGAGTTTTTTTTGCCACTGGATGTAGGTGAGGATGTGGACAAGCTCCCCCAAGTGTCCCTGTGCTACAGGGGTTTAGTCTCTGAGTGAAAAAGGTGATGTCCATAAAAGACAGGGTTTAAAAGTCACTTTTATGGCTTAATTTTAGAAGTGTTGGTGTAAAACTGAAGGAGGGCTTTCCCTGCTGGATGTGGGGGTGAGCTGGAGTGAGGATGATTGTTTGTAAACAAGTGAATTAAATAAATGAAGACACAGGGTTTTAATTGGGTTAAAGCAGATGCTGTAAAAATGAGAAATTTGGGCTTTTTTTTTGAATGTATCTCTGTGAAAAGAAACTTAGGGCAGGTCAGAAGATGACTCTCTGAGGGGCCAATTCCACCACAAGGGTGCTGAAAACACGTGAGGAGTTGAAGTACATCTTCTCTTCCTGACTTCTTCACCAACCACAGAGATTTTATATTAAAACAACAACAACAAAAAAATGTAGCTAGAATTAGACAGACTAGAAAATGCAAATTCATGGCGCAAAAAAAGAAAAGCAGAGCATGAAAGAGAAAAACACCCTGATTGCTCGCAAGGGGAGGGATGGCTCAAGGGCTTTCAAATTTTTTTTTTCCACTTTTAAATAGAAATATTATTGCAGTTTATTTCTGTTCTTTGCTAAGGGAGATGGAGGTTGTCTGATGTCCAGGCCAATGTGGGTTTTATTTTATTGCCTTTATAGGGGGAGACTGGTTTGCCCACCCTGTCTGCTCTGTGGTCTCCTTCAGGCCCAGGTGGGCAACTCTGGTGGCAATGGAGGGGAAATGAACACAGACCTGGAAATGTGACCTGGAAACACCTTTTTTCTGTTGGATTTGGGCCATTCCACCTCCCCTTTCTCCTTTCTACTGGTAAAATTGGCCTTGACAATTATTTTTCGTCTTCATTTTTGTCATAATTTTCTCTTATATTTTTTCTCCAAGCACCTCAAGATTAAATAGCCTTAGTTATATTTATGTTTTGGTTTGGTTTGGTTTTTTTCCAGATGTGCAACACAGTGGACAGGGATTTCATCCATTTGGATGGATCCCCTCTTCCCAGCTTGGTGTTGTAGATTAATCAGAGAGGCCACTTGGATAAAAAAAGGCTACATGCTTTTAGTTTCTGTGTCTCTGTGTTGTCTTTGTTACCACAAAGGGCTTCTTGCCACTTTGTTCAGAGGTCTGTGGACTGTTCACCTCTTTCAGAGGTGAGAAGGACCAAAGAATCATGAAACGGTTTGGGTTGGAAGGGACCTTAAAGATCATCTCATTCCATCCCCTGCCATGGGCAGGGACACCTTCCACTATCCCAGTTTGCTCCAACCTGGCCTTGGACACTTCCAGCGATGGGATTTCTTTGGTGGAAGATGCCTGAACCATGAGGGTGAAGTCCCTGTGCCCAGCTGGGGTTTCACACCCACCAGCATCTCCCTAAAACCCCACCAGGCAAAATCCTTAAAATACTGGGGAAAGGAAAAAAAGTACAATTAATTTTCCTTCACTAATTAGTAATAATAATCATATAATTTAGAATCACTGCCTGGACTACAGGACATGACCCAGCCCAGAAACCTCCTGTGCCCTGGGCTCATCCCCAGCAGGGGAGGGGGGATTCTGCCCCTCTGCCCCCTCTCCCCCCTGCAGAGCTGCCTCCAGCCCTGGGACCCAGCACAGGAAGGACATGGAGCTGCTGGAGCGAGT
>VYXB01010303.1:94242-112402 GCA_013397135.1 Pachyramphus minor | reverse complement strand
CCAGCTCTCCCAGCCTGGCTCCAGAGCAGAGGGGCTCCATCCCTCTGATCATCTTGGTGCCTCCTCTGGACTTATTCCATCAGCTCCATGTCCTTCCTGTGCTGGAACCCCAGAGCTGAGTGCAGCACTGCAGGAGGGGTCTCATCAGAGCAGAGTGGATAAGGAAAGCACTATTTAGTACTTTCTAACAGAAAACTATTTAAATTCCTTAGAGTGAAATTGCCAACTATGGCTGAGACTTGTCATGACACATTTAGTGTTTGAGTCTTTGCTGAGAGCAGGGGCTTGTTTTGGCTCCCATGTTTCCCCTTTTACTCCAGGTGCATAATTTATACAGTTCTTTCCTGCCACCACTGGAGTTGTGTTTCCTTGGGTGCTCAGGGGAGCAGAGCTCAGTCCAAATGCCCTCTGAGCTGGAGCCGGGACACAGGAAGCTTGTGCTGAGATGGATTCGATCCTCTTGGAGCAAGTGATGCTCTGGGCTTTGTTAACTCCCTGCCTTTATGCACCTGAAGGTGACAGTCTCCAGATTAATCCATGCTGGTTCCTCCATTCCAGCCAGCAAAGAAACCCTGAGCTCGGTGCGAAACTGCTGCTGCACCACTGCTCTCCTGAAAATCAGTGTTTTCCTGGAGGCCCCTGAGAAGTGGGAAACAAGAGAGTGTAACTCTCTAAGTGAGCACATAGCCTTACGTTGTCTCACGCTCTGACTTTGTCTCCATCACCCCCTGCTTGTCCCAGCCCTCCCCTCCCTGTGTTATTTCCATGCCATAAAAACAGGAGCCAGGCTCTTTACGACCCAGCAGGAGCTGAGTCTTTCCGCTTGTTTGCTCTGCAAAGACTTAACGTGCTTTTGGCCACTGTGAAATAACTCAGACCAGCGAGGAGGGTGAGTGGGGCTGGCTCTGTGTAGCTGTTGCTCTGCATTTCCCATTCCAAAACTTCAATGGGAGAGTCTTCCTTCTGTAAGTCGTGTAATAGGAGAAGGAACAAAGTTCTGTGATTTCTTTCTTCGAGAACTTTAAAATTTACATCCTCGGTGAGGACTTGGAATTTAAAATGAAGTCATTTGAGTAACATGGGTTTTGTTTATTTAAGAGGAAAAAAAACTTCCTAACTCCTTCTACTGCCACCTTTGACCTTTCCTCCCTGGGAGGGAATAGATAAACAAGTGGGAAAACTGGGGGTGTGGGAAGGAGGATAAGGGAGGTATTGGCTTTAAGCAAAACTCTGTCATATAAGTGTCCATCTGTCCATCCATCTGTGAATATATTGCAATTATTAATAATATAAGTGATGTCATGGGTTCTTGACAGCAGCGTGGAGCCCTTGGGACACCACTGAAGCAATTCAAAGGAAATACCAGTGGCTGTGTGCATAGTTAGGGATCCATTTGGCTCTCTGGGTGTCAGGCTTTTGGTGCCAAACCACTCTCTGTGGAAGGGCAAGAGCACACAGGGTCTGCATGAAATCTTCCAGGGAGGTCAGACTGGTTCCCTCTGTTAACAGGGAACACCGAGTGCATGGTCTGAAAACATCTGACTTGAAAAGCACATGGTCCCTCTGAACCCTTTCCAACACTGCCACCAGCCAAGCAACTCTGGTTTTATAGTTTCACACATCTTCATTTTTGTGGATTTAAGTGGACCAGCAGCGTTGTGGAGGATTAACTGGGAGTTAAAAAGGCATTTATGAGGTCCCCCTTCTGCTGGAAGGATATAGAGTGAAATGCTCCTTGTGCCTCCAAGGGCTGGGTTTACAGCCTGCCCTTGCACTCCTGGAATATGTACATGTGCCCTGAGAGAGATGACAGCACCAGATTCCAGCTAAATTGCACATCAGCTCTTCCACTTGCTTTGGGCATCCAGCAGTGCTTGGAACTGAGTGTTTGAACGACAGCAGGATCCATAATCCAGGGCATTTACAGTAGTTCTCCCCGAAAACAGGGCCCTGGGCTGACTTTCTCTGTGCTGGAAGGATGGGATAGTGCTGGGCTGTCATGGAGGAACCACCTCAAGTTCAGGGATCTGCTCTCCCTGTGCATGTTGGGAAGCAGCCAAGTGTGCCCAAGGCAGGTCCTGGGTCCTCTCTGAAGCCTGATTCATCAAGATCCTGGAATCCTGCCTGCTCCAGGTAGGTGAGTGCCAGCTGATGGGCACAACTACTGTGACCCTAAAAAATTTCTGGAGAAACAGCTGAGGAAATGGTTGCTCCTTAAAGCCATTATATAGATCATTTATTGGTTTTCATACTCTGATCTCAGTCCAAATGGATCTTACCAAGCTGCTGGGAATCTTCAGCTATTATTAAGATGATTTGGATTGAGTTTTTGTGACATCTGCATGTCTTTACATCTCATCTCTGTGGCATGGAGAATAAACATCTCACATATCCCTATAACATGAATTCCAGAAAGCTGTAGAAAAAAATAAGTGCTCTAAAAGCAAGCCAAATGCATTCCTTAGACTTTTTTCCCCCCAATATTTCTCAATCCATGTTTACTAATTTTCAAGCCTTTGGACATTTGTTCTCATTCATAACAAACATTTGGGCTCTATGTAAAACTAATTTACCACTGGTAAAGTCAAATATCTTATTTTAAGGTGGTTTGTTTTAATTAAATTTTTAAAGGAAGGCACTTTGCCAGCTCTGGCCTCATGAAAACTTCATGTCTATTCCTATGGGCTGAATGTGGTGTGAGTGGGATGAGAGGGTCAGGCAACCCTCGGAGGGGGTGTGTGTGTGCCTTCTGGGATCCTTGGCTGATACAGGTTTTTTAGGATTTTGGGATGGAATAAAGTTTGATAAGGAGCCTCTGAAGCCAGCAAAATCAGATTATGAAACTTGGAGCCTTCTTTTGATATGAGAGACCTGGATAGAGCAGAGAACTGGGTCCTCCCAGGAACCATGTGCCTGTTTCTGTGTTGTTTTTTTTTCCTAACTTAAACTTTTCCTGCTCTATTCTGAGTGGAAAGGGAGAATGTGGAGAGTTGCATTCCAGTTTGATGGGCTTGCTTAGCACCTGGAGCTAGAAATCTTCTCATAGCTTTCATGGGGTTTATATATTAGAGAAGAAGGAATGAATGGCAAATGCAAGTTCAGCAGCACTCTCTTCAGAAAACAGCCAGGAAAGAGTTTATTTTCACAAATAGTGGAAACAGTTGGGCAATCCTTGAGAGGTACAGTTACAAAGGAAATAGTGACTAGGCCAGAAGATTTGCCATCCTTGAATGCAACATGATGAGATCAAGAACAGGGGAGCTCAGATGGACTGTCAAGAATGACTTGCTGACAGAATAATCTTTTAAGTCTTGTAGTTTCTTAAAGGAGTCTGTCATTTGTGTCATTTAAAGCCAAGTCCCCCCCTTTTTACCCTGTTTATAAAGCAAGATAAAAATCTGGTGTAAAGATGAGACCTTTCACTTGTGGTCAAATGGTTTTGATGAGCAAATGGGTGGGGTTTTTTATTTACAAGGTTAAGGGAAAGAATGTAAGATGCAGCCTTGTGATGTTTTCTAGCCAGATACAGATAACCAGTCTGATTAGACAAACTTTGCAATGTCTCTCCCTATGAAAGGTCACTGTCACCTTTATTCAGTATTGTCTCATGGAAGAGAGGGAATAGGGGTAAGAAAAAAGGGAAAGGGGACAGCGTAGAAGAGCAGCAGGGAAATTAAGCATGCAGGTATGAATCCTATCCTGGATGCATCTACTTTTAAGGTGATAACAAGGCAGAGTGATTCCAACTGAATGGGTTTGTATCTGTATTCCAAAGCAGCATAAGGGGGAAGCTTCTCATCAGTGAGATGTATTACAGGGCCTGAAAAAATCTCTGTTACATGAGTACCTATATGCACAAGATTAATGCAAAGGCAAAGCTCCCTCTCCAGCCCCACTACCCACACATCTGCTGACCACCCTCCTCTGGCTTCGCGGCTCCACACGTGGGGAGAGGATGGTTATGATTAATCAGGGACTGCAGGAGATGCTGAACATTCGGGGCCCTGTGGAGCCTGGGGTTGCTGCTGTCTGTGGTGAGGACTGAGGGGGGAAGGCTTTCAGTTGCCAGCTAGAAGTAGAAGAAAAAGAACCCCACCAAACTGGAAAAAAAAGGGTGTTTCTGTGAAACTCGTAGGACGTAAAAAATCAGTAGCTTTGCCGAGCTCTGCTCCCAGTATTATTCTTTGTGATTAGGCTAATGAGCCCTGACTCTTACAGGTATAGTGTGCTGTGATACCCACAGGGGTTAGGATCTTCATCACACAATTAGGTCTCTCCCTCTGTGCAGGCATTTTATAATAAATAATCAGTAGTCTTAATATGGTTTTGAAGCTGGTCAGCACAGTCATTAGCCTGCACAGCTCAGAAGTTCAGCTAAATTCACTTACTCAGAGTTGTTTGCAATATCTTGCCTGGTAATGATTGTAAATGTTTTATTAAAATAAATGTTTAGGTTTCTTGAATGCATTTAGATTTTTTTTTTTTCTTTTTCAAGTGGAAAAAAATAGCCATGACTTGATGCATGAAGATTGTCCTTAATGGGATGCTGGTGCTGTGCTCTGCCATGTCATCTTGGCTCACAACTGGTTGGGTTTGGTACATGCCATGGTCAAGAAGACTTGGTGCCCAGTTTGTGTCCCATAGCAGGGATGTTGTTCCTTTTTTCATAGATAAATGCAGAAAAATAGACGCAAAGAAGAGCACGGCCTTAACTTAGATGAAAGAGATAAAATACAAATCCTCCAGCTTTATTTCTGAATCTTTCTCAAGATTTCCATGTGATTTAGCAGCAATTTTTGGCCCAGCTGCTCTGCCCTGCCATGTCCTGGTGATGTACAGGGGAAGGTGATGTTGCCATAACACACCCTGCCAAGCACACCATGTGCTTGGCCAGGTCTCAGCCCTGCAATATTTCTGATGATTTCTTACTCCCTGCTAAATTCATAGAAAGCTTTTGAAAACTCATCTGTCAAGAGCATCAACACTGCTCAGATAACTGTTTTAATTTTATTTAATCACTCCTAGCTGTGCATCTCCTTGAATGATTGATGGTGGCCTCTTTGTTGCAGAGGGCTTGGGAGAAAGTACAAAAATCAAACTAAATGATAGTGTTGGCCAAACACTCACACTGTCATGAAACCAGTTACTGACCCACAAAACTGATTCGCCAAAGATAAATCCTCTTTTAGCTAAAAAGCCAGAGCAAACAGATGTCTCACGTGGTGCCCTGTAAATGAACATCCTGCAGCTCCAGAGGTCACAATACAAGCTCCAAAAGCAGTTTCCAGATATGATGAATGCAGGGTGTTCCCTCCTTCAGTCATGGCTGAAATCACACAATTAGATTTGGGATATGGGAAACATGGGCCTACTCTAGCTAAGAGGGGTCATTGTTCCCTTGTTAGACATAATGTACAGTGTTCAAACCCTGTAACTTTGGGCATCTAAAATTGTTCTCTGAGTTAAGCACTTTGGCTCCTGGATTGTTGGAAGAGAGGATTAATTTAGGAACCTATCATACACCACTGATTAAAAACAGAGGCTGGGGACATGTGTGGCTGCCCCATCCCTGGAAGTGTCCAAGGCCAGGTTGGATGAGGCTTGGAACAACCAGGGATAGTGGAAGGTGTCGCTGCCTGTGGTGGGGGAGGAACTGGATGAGCTTTAAGATCCCTTCCAACCCAAACCATTCAGTGATCCTGATTTCTTTCATAGGTTTTTTGCTGGGAAGGACCATCTTTGTGTTTCTAGGGAGGCTGAATGGAGGGGAAAAGGAAAAAAACAAAGGCAAAACAAATGGAAATGAAGTGATGTTTTAGTCCACCAAAGATGGAAAGCAATGATTTGTCACATGGTCTTGCAGTGAGGATGAGTTTGTGCAGTAAGGTGGAACCACCTTGGTGGAGCAGCTGCTGGTGGGAAGCACCCAGAAGTTGTTAGTTTTGGTTTTACTCTGTGCTCTCCTGATCCAATGTTATTTTCTCTTGTTCCCAACACCTTTCTGTTTGGCATGTGTGGGCTGTACAGGAATCAGCATTGTGTGGGTAATTCTGAGTGCCTTTCTCATTGCCCTTTTTCCAAGACATCCCAAATATCCTGCCACGCTTGGAGCTTGGATGAAGGGTGATTTCCTGAAGCTTATTCTGGTTAAAGCTGAGGGTTTTACAGTAATTTGAGAAGCAGAGCACAGCAGCAGAGTCTGCTTGCTCCTCCTTTTGTGGGGACAGCATCCTTACCCTTGTGCTTTGCAGATCCAGAGCAAGTGAGTGGTGCTGAGAGAGAGGATGGGAACAGACTCCAGGATTTCTATCCTTTCTGGCCACACCTTACACTTAAAAGCACTTGATAATTATTGCCAGCAAAACTTGTCAAACTGACTTGCTTATTTGGGTAAAGATGCATAGCCAGACTTCTTAGATCCTTCTTTTCCCCTTTCCTGTATGTTACAAATCGCTCTAATGTCACATAAGGGACTGGGAAGGAATCTTGGGCTCCATTCATACCGGGATTGTTGCTAGGAAACCTCTCCCTTTGACAATGGATGTTGAGCATGCCTGTGTTTGCCTTTGGCTCTCTGAAGGACAAAAATCACCATGTGGCACTGGGGGGGTGGGGGTGGGGAGTTTGAAAGGAAAAAACCCAAACAACCCTGAAAATTACTTAAAATTTTTAAACTGTGCCAAATGATGCTCTGGATTGCAGATGCCAGTGCTTGTGGTTTGGTGGGTTTGCTTTGGGAGCAGATGAGCCACAGTTTGACCCTTCTATGCTTCATGTGCTT
The DNA here is from genome assembly GCA_013397135.1 of Pachyramphus minor. NCBI lineage: Eukaryota > Metazoa > Chordata > Aves > Passeriformes > Tyrannidae > Pachyramphus > Pachyramphus minor. Next base: position 105,621 of record VYXB01010303.1, on the reverse strand, counting down.
TAAAGTCAGCCTGGATTCTCCATGTCCCCTTCTGCTACCTGGGGGCTGCTGTGCCATATGGGAGAGGGCCCTGGAATTCTTGTCTGTAGTTACCATCCAGGGGGGAGCCAGCTCTTGGTATCCAAGTGTGAGCACACAGCACAAATTCTCCAGCTTTCAAGGAAGCTGCTTGATTTACACAGTTTTGTTTGGTGGGAAAGAGGAGGCTTCATGATTGTCTGTCTCTTTCCTTTCCCTCTGAATTTCAAGGTATTAATTTGAAAAATATTCTAAATATCCACTGTGTGTGCACATACACGTTATATTTACATTGTGGTTGCTTTTAATAGACTCAAAGAAACAAGAAAATATTTGGAAACTATTTTGCTTTCTTCCTCAGAAGGGTGAAGTCTTATTATCTAGAAATCGTTTTTTTCCTATCCTGGCTGAAAATCCTGCAGAGTGGAATTTTTTTTGGATGGAGCAGCTGCTGCCAGACACTTTGGATGAGGTGTTGCACATCATTGTTGACCCTCAGTCAATGCAGAAGGGGAAAGTCTGGTCTTATGGCCAGGAGATTACAATTTCAGTGTTTAATATTGCAGTTTTGGTTGTGGAATAGACACATCTGGGACTCAAGATGGAATACTGGGTGCAAAAAACCTGGACTATGCCCATGTGCACATACCATAGGAATAAAAGCTGGTAAACTGATCATTAGCTTAAAGAAGTAAGGTGTGAAATAAGTTAAAAGAAGCTCAAGAAGTTTTCTAGTTTTAGTAAAATTCCTAATTCTTGATTTGCAGTTGACAGGAAGAAAACCTCATGTAGAACAAAAGGTTCTGTGGATCCTTTTGAGGGCTTTTGATTTCCATTTCTCACTCTGTGTCATTTACAGTGAGGAATAAAAGGGGTCTGATGGCTCCTGCTTTGTCCTCAGCTGACTGCATTGTGTGCAGGGGACATGGGAGTGAAGGGGGAGCGGCTCCAGCCGCTGGTCCTGCTGCTATTCCTGACCCCAGTGCTGTGTGCATCCAGTGCCAAGGGTTTTCCCAGGACAAAGAGACGGTAGTGAAACATCGCAGTGAACCCCAAGCCCTGAAAAGCAGCTGAGATTCCCCTCCCAGCCCTCGGCCATAGCCGTGCTGTGCCCTGGGCCTCCTTCCCAGGTCTGAGCTGCCCTGGGCAGGAACCCTTTGTCCCTGGTCCCTGCTCCTATTCACTCCTCTGCAGGCATTACCTATCACACCACCTCCCATCTTCCTATTAACTCTCCCCTTGGCTTTTCACACCCCTCATATCATGGCTGTTTATTCCACCTTAAATTATTTCTAGTAAAGCAGCATCTGGGTCCCTTTGTGCGAGGTCTTGCCTATCTGTGTGAACCTTCAGAGCTGAAAGTGTAGGAGAGAGCAAGGATCCCTATTTCTATTTTGGGGAGGAGAAACTAAAGCTCAGGTATGTGAACTGGGTTGCCCAGCATGACTCTGGCAGTTAGAAGGGCTCAGATTTCAGTATTTTAGACCAGCAGCACCAGTGGCTTCCTGATGGATGCCCAGGCTTCTCTTAGGTTGTTGCACAGACTTCAGTGGGTCTACTTATGAACAGCCCAGGACCTGCTTATTGCTCCTGGAATAGAAGTAATAGTAATAAATAATACAGGTTTCCTTTTCCTACCATCTGCTTCTAAAAGTCCAGTAAAGAAGAGCTGGTAACAAGTCCAGTAAAGAGAAGTTGATTTTCTTGAAGACATTTGTCTCTCCTGGTGGACAGTGAAGGTGTTCTCACCACTCGGACCTGTCTCTGCCCAGTCTTGCTCATGACGCTCAGGGGTGTGAGCATCACACAGGGGTGTGATTTTGAGGGGCCTCTGAACGTGGAGGATTTTCTAAATTTATCATAATTACCATTATTTTCATGCTAAATACCTCTTTTCTGTTGTGTTATATGAATTCACAGGCTATTCCTGTGCCCTTCAATGTCTACTTTCTGCCTAGTGAGCAGCTACAGGTGTGCATCACAAAACCAGATGAAAATGTGATTTTTGAGGAGTGTTATGACAGTTCAATGTCCATAATGTATTTGTCTTGGGACAAACTGGAGAATCTGCTGACTTTCCAGACAATTATTAGAGTTTGTAGAGGTGTTTTGTCAGATCAGCCTTTATATCATCTGCAAAGGAAGGACTCGTGACAATACTGGGGAGGGGATAAAATTTGGTTGCTCAAGGTTTTATAGACATAAAAGATGCATAAAATCCAATTGTCTCTAATACTCCATACATTAGATTGGGAGCTTTATGAGTGACGGATTTGAAGAAATAGGATCCTGACCTCCATTTCCCCACTGGAACTTGCCCATGAGTATTTCCGCTTTTAGGAATATATTGAACCTACTTTTAGGTTCAATATATTGAGTTTCTTGGCATCTGCTTTCAAGGTTTATGTAGACTTGAGTTTTATTTAATTAATATTTTAAGCCTGCACCTCTGCCTTGATGAGGAAATGATCCTTTCCAAATGGTTACTTCTGTTTGAAATTGCATCTGAACAAAGGACTCAGAGCAGATTTATCTCTTCTGTTTCCAAAGCTTTTTGTAGCTCTCCATCAACTTTGGAATAGAGGGTCTATCCATGAAATTTAATTCATCAAACTCCTCTGCCTATGGCAGCAGCTCTGATGCCCTGACTGCCCTTTCAGAGCATTTTCTACTGAAACCAGGGAGATATTTACTTACATTTTAGCAACTCTTTGAAAATGGTCGTTATCAGGATATATCATCGTGGGTGAAGTATCCTGAGTTTAATCTGCCTGTTGAAATTTCCTTCATGTAACAACACAGTATGTGCCCTGTAAATAACATAGTGCAGCTCAGGAAATGAAAGATGTTTTGAATAAATAAATAATGGCTTGCTGACTACTGAGGCTCCTGGCTTTGGTAATGTACTGGGGAAGAGAAAGCAAATAGAAATCTCCTTCTGGGCATTTCCAAACATCAAAATGCCCTCTGTGTTTTGTTGTGGTTAAATGTACAATCCCATCAGAAGCCTTGAGACCCCTGTTTGGGTGGCCTTGCAAATGAATTTCAGATATTGCAGTAATTGTAGTTACTGTAAGGAAACAGAAGTTCTTGTTGGAGGTAGGGGATTTTTTAAATGAAAAATTCTGGCAATGCAAGGGGTGTGTCTAAACCTTGTGGTGTCTGGTTGTTTAATGGTAACTGGGAGCATCAGAGGGATGTGAGTATTTGGTGGCTCTGAAGATGACTTGGCAAATGTTATCTTCTGCTTGATTTTTAAATGCTGTGATGTGCAATGACCACATCATGCTGTGTTGAGCCATGGGACAGTGTGAACCTGGCCCAGGCTTTAATACAAACTGATGGATGGTCCATGCTGTTTGAGGACTCAGGAAACAGGGAAGTCCTCAGGAGCAGGTGAGAAGAGGTGGTAGGTTGAGATCATTGTCCATCCATTTAAAATCATCTCTGATTCCATAGTTAACCTGAGCTTTAGCAGAAAAGTTGCATTTATGGAAGGAAAAGACTGGAAACAGTGAGTCCTGTTGGGTTTGGGATGGTATTTAGTTTAGCTGGATGTGGCCAGCTTGGGTGGAGCTCAGCATTACACATGAAGAAATATAACACCTCCCACTGAGACTGAACATGGAGACACGACCGGTTTGCAAATCCTGTTGCTGAATCATTTTCACAAACTCTGGCTTAGGTAAAAGACAGAAATCTATCAAATGTTGTACAGATTAACTTATCACCCAGTTAAATGGGCTGTCAGTCTGGGCTGCCTGTGCTTGGCAGGGTGAATTCAAATGCATGCAAATTTCCCTGGTGGCTGACGAGCGACGATGGTGGAGCTGTCAACTGATGACATGTGAAAATACATTAACATTGGTTAAAATATATTTGAAAGGGATAGCTCATATTTTGATAACATTTTCACAGGCAAATGATTTGTATGAGATCTGAAACACTGACCACATAATTTATGCCAGGAGGAAGGATTTTTTTTTTATTTATTTTTTTTTTAAATAGCACCTCTTCAGATATGTTTTGTGCTTGAAGGAAGCCCCCAAACAATTAACAGTTACCACACAAACCAGTTCCAGTCCCATGTGCCACCATTGTACGGAATCACTGTTCCGGTAGCCTCACTTGTCACTTCCACTTGATCTTCCCAAAAGTGATTAGAAACTTCAAAAGAACCAATTACACAGACCATTGTGTTATAGACCTGGCACTGGCTTTTAAACCTTGAGCTCCTCCCTGCTTTTGGACTCTCCATCTTTAATTTCTCCCATTTGCAAGACGGATTTCTCCACTTAATGGGAACACCAGGAGACAGAAACACTGAAAGCTCCACAGTACTTAGCTTTGCCCCAGTTGTTCTTTCAGGGCTTAGTGACTTCTTAACCACCCCTTCCTTTAACTCCCTGAGGAGCCACGTGGTTTGTGATGGTCACTTCATGTGTTTCCAGTTACGCCAGTGACCGTTTTAATAAGTGGCCTTGAAAGGTAGAAGAAAGATACAGCTCACTGCAGGAAAAGGTCGTGGGATGTGAACAAGTGTTGACTGAGCTGTGTGATAAGAAAAACATCTGAAGCATGTGATTCAAGATTCATCCTTTAGTCTCGAATCTTCAGGGGTGAAAGGGGAGAACTTAGCACAGTCTAAAAACAGCAGATCTCACAGTTCAGCAGTCAACCATGGCGTCTGATACATGAAAAAAATTACTTATGCTGTCAGCTTCCATTATTTACATGATCTTTCTGTGGTTGAGTCGTGGCTGTGGATGTGCAATTCAGCTAGAAAAATTGCATATTTACACAGATGGGTGCTGGCATGTGACCAGAGCTTGAGCAAAATGCATGGGTAGAGGTAGAAATCAAATACAGAGTGGTGAGTTGGGTTTTGAGGCGTTTGGTTACCAGGTGCAAATGTTTACAGATGCTCATATGTATGAAGGGCTCTCTTGGAAATGGTGATTCTTAGGAAAAGGGGGGTATTGGGAACAGCTATGGGTGTTGCTCTTCCTGGGGTGTCTATATAGCCTGTTTTAGATGGTGCTTCAGGGCGTCTCTACCTCTTGTTTTATTCGGAAACTCATACCAAGGACAAACGCAATGTAAGTCTGAATTAGATTAAAAAAAATCTTTTTTGCACAATAATAGAAGTTAAATGTTAGGGTGTAAATGTAGTGCCTGGAATGTGGGAGAAGAGACCTGGTGGTGCTCCTGCACAGAAGTGTCTTACAATGAGGGAGAGAAAGAGGTCAGGACAGAGGTCCTTTCCTTTCTCATTCCCTTCTTCCTCTTTGCTGCTTTGGATTGTGCTTTGGAATAAACTATTCCCACCATAGCCTGGATTACAGTATAATAATAATTATAACTCGGTGGGAATTTATCAGTAAACTCATTTTCTTCTGTGCATTATAACTGTGTTTGTGGGTTCTGGGCATAACTTCTTGCCTTAGAACCCCCTCAGATTGCAAACCTGGGGATGAGGTGAAATCTCTAACCTTTCCAGTGACCAAATGACACTCTCATAAATCCCTCCCTCCATTTCTGGGATTCGCCTTTTGAACACCCCCATCTCTATGTGCAGATGGGCTGTAAAACACTTCAGCAATGTGCTGACTCTGTTCCTGCTGAGAAGTTTGCAGGGAGGGAGTCCTCTAGTACTGGCAATCTGAATCAAGAGCAAATGTAGGTGACGGGAAATCTCACCAGGTTTCAAAGTGGACAGGAGCTTCAATTACAATAAAGCTTGGAATTTTACCAGGATTACCTTGGTACTGAGGACTGAGGTGAGGTTTTTGTCATTATGATGTGAGGTGACATCTTCTTGACTGAACTTTCAGTTTAAGTAGAAATCTCTGACCTGTTTTTGATCTATAAAGTTCAAACACCGGCTACCTGTCAGGAGTGTGGACCTCAGTGCTGCAGGGCACAGGTAATGGAGAAAAGAGGGATGAATGGAGGGAAAGAGGGAACAGGAGGACAAGGCCATGCCATCAGAGAGATGGCCAAGAAGGGCAACAGGTCCTCTGTTGACATTAGTGGCCTGTGGTTAACTTGGAACAACATGTATTTCACATTAAAACATTATAAAATATTTGTAGGTGCATTTGTGTCTCTCTTTAGGGTGTGACTCTCCCATCCCTAAGGAGGAGAAGTGTCCTTGTGGGTTGCCAGGTATTTAACACGTGGAAATCAGGTACATAAAATCCATTTAACTTGTTAGTGAATCAATTGCTTTTCCCTTGGCAGTGGTGTGATGTGCAAACCCTTTCCCTCCAAATTGTTCTCTCTGCAGTTATCCACAGTTTCCCTCTGATTAAACTCCATTCAGGGTTATAAACTGGGGGGAAAAAAAGCATAGAGACTCTTGCCCACGTGGAGGCATTTCCTTACGAAAAATAAGGATAAAAGGCACAGAGGTTTTGCACTGTTAAGGAAACAACGAGCTCGGTTTCCCAGAAAATTAATTCAGAAGTTATTCCTGCTTTGAGGGGAAACCCCCCCACTCACCAGTTCATGGTCAGTTTTAACAATTCAGAAGCTTCTGATCACAGCTGCACTAATGAGAAAGAGTTAATTGCAGCACAAGCCACGCAAATGGAAATGAATAGAAAAAACTCAATGCCTCAACTTTTAAGCACAGCAGCTCTCACTGTCAGCACATCCCTCCCTCTCCAGGGCAGCCTTGCCAGGAGCAGTATATAAGCAAGGAGGGCAGTGACAGCAAGGCTGTGATATAAAGAGGGCCCCCGCCTCCCTCTGCATATTCCTGCTAATTGCTTTTCCCGTTACAAGGCCGGTCCCACCCCTCGGTGTGTAAATTACTCCTGTTTTGTGCAGCCGCGATTGTCAGGTCATTGTGCTACTTTGCTTTATCACTCCTGTCCACTCGCAGCTGAGGGGGGCTCTGTGATGCTCCCTGAGCCTCCCGCTCTCCTCTTGGTTTGTGCTGCTCCCAGGTGCCTGGGAATCGCTGCTGCAGGGGGGAATGGCCATTTTTACTCGGTGGAAGAACTGGCTTCTTGAAATAAACCTGTCTCCAAAGCACGTTCCACATTCCTGTGCTTTTCTTCCGTGCCTGTCCCCTTCCAGGGAGGAGAAACTCTCACCAGCACAGGCAGAGGAGAGGTGGCATTGCTCTGCCACGAGGCTCTGTGTGATGAGCACACTGTAGGCATCAGTCTTTTGGCACCCAGTTTGTGCCAAGAGTGGCTCTTGGGAAAGAAAAGATGTTTGAGGTTGTGTTCACAGAATCCCAAAATAATTCTGGTTGGAAGAGACCTCTGGAGATTCCCCCAGTTCCAACCCTCCTGCCAAGGCAGGGACACCTGGAGCAGGTGACACAGGTGGGATTCACCCAGGTGGGTTGGAATGTCTCCAGAGAGGGAGATTCCATGACTCTCAGACCTGCTGTGAAAATTCCATCACTTGCTCTCTTATTTAAAGACATTCCCTGACTCCAACTTTTTCAGGGTCAGCATCTGCTCATTCGTTTATGGAAAGGTCTCACTGAAGTCTCACAACTTTAAAGACTAATGGTGAGTTTTGCTGAACAGGCCCAGGTGTACTCAGGGCTTGGCCCAGCAAAGCCCAAATGCTGTTTGGGACATCTCAAATAGACCACTCAACTTAGCTAAATTCTTTGCCCAGGTATGAAAGTTTTGTTGGATTTGATTCCCCCCCTCCCCCTGTTTTTTTTCTTCAAGATGATTATAGATAATAAAGTAGGATGCAAAAGTCTTCATTAAAAATGCATTTTGTAAAATTGAAACTTAAGTGTCAGGTTTTTCTAGCAGTCTGTCAGATACTTGACAATTAAAATAGCTGGTTTTAAAAATTTAATGAGACACAATAAAGACTAAATGCACAAGAACCTTGCTCATTCTTAGGATAAAATAGAAACATAACAAGTCCATTATATTTCCTTACAAAAATGTCCCATTTGTAAAATACGCTATAATCTATTTTTAATTAAATTAGTATATGCAATTTATTACCTGAGCTATATTTATTAATATTTAATATTTAATTTTGAATTAATTATCCAAGTGAAAATGTACTCAGCTGGGCTGGAGAGACTCACAACACAGCAAGTGTCCTGTGGCAGCTGAAGGTAAACCTGGGATGTGCAGCTGTCCTGAGCTTTATGGGAATGATGGCAAAAAAAGTGCAGTGCAGAAGTCTTGGGTGCAGTAACCCAAAGTCATGGAAGTGTGGAATCTTTCAGGAAATGAATGCCTGGTGTTCATATAGTCATAAAGTTGGGAAATATTTTCCCTGAATCACACAGAATCACACAGAATCACAGAATGGGTCAGGTTGGAAGAGACCCTGGAGATCAGCAACCTGACCTTGGACACTTCCAGGGATGGGGCAGCCACAGCTTCTGTGGGCAACCTGTGCCAGGGCCTCACCACCCTCAGAAGGGCAAATTCCTTTCCAATATCCCATTTTAACCTACAATGGGAAGCCATTCCCCTTGTTCTGTCGCAAAAAATCACCGCATTTGTTACATACGGGTCACATTTTTAAGGTTTCCTTCACCGTTAAGACAACTAGAGATTAGCAGTTGTGTTATTATTTGTGACTGCCTGGAGACCCCAGATTAGGGCACCCTCTCCTGAAGGTCCCAGCTGTGCCCCTGTGTTTCATGGCACACCACCAGTTTTCTTGCCCCTATTCTCTCTTTCTTGTCCGGGGCAACCTTCTAACACAAGGGGCTTCTGGGCTGGAGCACTTAAGGATGAAGTTCTTGAAGCAACTCTTATTTTTTCTCTCAGTTTGGCACTTCTGGGTTTCAGCAGCTCCCTCTTTGTGAACGTGCCTAAATAGATATCTTGCTTTCAGCCATATGTAAGTCGACAGGCTCTGCACCAATGGGGAGATGTGGAAGTACAATGGAATACTTTCTAATTTACCAGGATAATTTGCAGAGACTGCTGGTCCTCTGTTGATTTAAGCCAAAATTCAATGTGGGTTGTTGTTTTTTTTTTTTTCTTTTTTCATCAGGAATATAATTTTATATTAATTACACTGGGCTTATCCAAAGGTGTATGTAAATTCCATATGATTAGTTGAAAAAGGCACCTTCCTGGGCAGGAAAAAGGCCAATCCACAGTGACAGAGCTCAGACAGTCGCAGTATTTTGATCAGCATGGGTGTGCTACCCATTAGTACAAACTAAAATAAAAACCCTTGGAACGCTGATTTTCTACATACAATCTGTTTAGTTTGGGAAAACAAATGAAAGAAAGAAATAATTTAATGCTCAGTTTAATAATTGAACATCCTTCCTTCCCAGGATGCACAAGGTGGTTATACAAAAAACATTTGTTAAACAAAAGTGACCATTAATAATCCAAAGTTGTTCTCTTTTTGGCTGATTTTCATGCAGACCCATCCCCATCATAAAAGAGCTGTAAGAGGAGGCTTGTCTTTATTTATTAATTCAGACTGACTTCAGAAAGAGCTCCCCAAGCCACCAGTGATGCCTTCTGACAGGCTCCTAATCCTTGCCCGCTGCTGCAGGAGCAGCGTTGCAGCAGCTTGTCATTAGTCCTGGCACTCTGCCAGAGGGTTCTGCTGCCTCTGGAGCCAGGGAGCTGCAGGTATGGGAGGGCCTCGTTGGCATCTTGGGCTCCTGAATGTCACAGCGCAGTGTCAGCACCTTGGCTGTGCCCTGAGTCACACACCACGACCTCTGATGTGTTTCGTGTGTTGTGGGAGCTGTGCAAAGCCAGTGACAGACACCATGCCCTGAGTGCCCAAAGGATGGTGTGGGAAAGAAACAAGATCACAGCTCTGTCCCTGCACAAGGCCAGGAGGTTTAGTAGAGTAGAAGGGTTTGGGTTGGAAGGGACCTTAAAGCCCATCCAGTTCCAATGCCCCTGCCATGGGCAGGGACACCTTCCACTAGCCCAGGTTGCTCCAAGCTTCGTCCAACCTGGCCTTGGACACTTCCAGGGATGGGGCAGCCACAGCTTCTCTGTGCCAGGCCCTCCCCACCTTCACAGCCAAGAATTCCATCCTAATATCTAACCTACACCTTCCCTCTGTGAGTTTAAAGTTGGAATTTTGGTTGGAAGGGACCTACAGCAATCATCCCATCCAACTCCCTGACCAATTCAGAGCTGACCATTCCCATCACCATTCCTGTCACCTGGCCCCCACATATCGTCGGGATTCTCAGCACTAAGCAGGTACCTGGAGCCCCGCACTGGTGACAAGTCAAGGTTTTAGACGCCAAATCTGCAGCAGGAGCTGTTTCTTTGTAATGTCCATTCAGGGTTTTATCAATATTGTCAGTGATATTGAAGCTACAGCCACGTTTTTCCTTATTCACAGTGGTGCAGTCCCTTCCTTCCCTTCCCTGGGCAGAGTTCCATGCCCGGGATGCCGCTGTGCTCCCGAGACGTGATGGGCAGAGACTTGCCTGTCAAGACCTGGCTCAATCCGTCCCTGCTCTCCTGCTTTTCAGCCAGGTTGGCCAGCTGGCTCCTTCAGAAATACTCATAAAATAAGCATGTTTTCTCTGCTCAAATGCTTCCTTAGAATAAGCTTGGTCAGTGAATTGTGAATACTTCTGATTATATCACTTATGCTTATTTGTTCAGTATTGGCATTTTTGATCTTTAAATCAGAGTAGGGGCATATTTTTTGGTGGAATTAAATGCTCAGGATTCTGAGAGTGTTTAGGTCATGGCTGCTGGGGCAGATCTTTGATGTTGCCATTAAGTAACTAAAGTGCAGGTCAGTGCCGTGCCACGTTCACTTTAACTGGATAGGTCCTCTGTGTTTAATTTTAAATATACATTGGAGCTCAGTAGGGTTTTTCTGTGAGACAGGAGATCCCTTTGATTCTTTATTACTTTATTTTTTTTATTTTAATATTTTGGGGGTTTAATTTAAATTAAATTTTATTTTTTTATGGTCTGTTTTCTGAACGAACTTGCTGATGGAGTGGTGTACAGTGATATTGCACAGTCTATTCCTGTATCACAACCTTGCTCACCTTTCCTCAAAAGCTGGTGAAATAATATTTATTGGAAATGATGTTACAAGCCTTGGGTTAAAACTCCATCACTTCCTTTTGAACACATTACATCCTTTAATTAACTCCCTATTTAACAGAGATGATAAGTGGCATTTTGTACACCCTGAGCACTCCCTGCCTTCTCTCTGCCTTTTGGCTCCTGGTAATGGGAATTACCAACAGACAGATAGAGTGTAATGTTTTCCTTGCACTTGTCCTCTAAGTCTGTACTACTTTCTGTTCATTATTCTTTAATTGTTTGGCATTTCCCAGTTATGTGGCTTTGTTTGCACAAACGATTGCCACAAGTCCTTTGCAGGTTTTTCTTGTTAACC
>VYXB01010303.1:75000-92500 GCA_013397135.1 Pachyramphus minor | reverse complement strand
TTCTACTCACTCATCTCTGCATTAATGCTTGAAAAAAGGTAGTTGCTATTAGTTGTGGGATGAAACACACTCAAAGCATTTGTAGATGGGAAAAATACGAACAGCAGGAGTCACACAACTTTAAATTTTCATTACAGGCATTTCAGCCTCCCTTCCTCTTTGCCCTAATCCATCCTGCGTCCACTGTGTGAGTCTTGCAAAATAATAATTAGGATGAATAGACAGGACCAGTGTGATGCTCACATCGTGCTCCCACATAACAGAAGATGTAGTTAGGAAGTTGGCAAAGAAGGTCACCTCTTCAGACAGAGCAAAACATGGAAAAATTGAGTGATTGCTGGCTTTAAGCCAAGACCTCATCCTTTCCTTCACAAGCCAGTGTCTAGCGAAGTTGGTGCCACTTGGCCACAATCAATGATGGATGGTGCCAAAGCCCTCCTGCCACCCTCTCCCTGTGGTAGTGGTCCTGTGGCTTGGCAGAGAAACCCAATTTTTTCCTGGAAATCCTTTTTTTAATTTTTTTTTATTTTTTTTTCCTTATTTCCTGATTTGTTATTCTTATCTGGGTTGAGCTGATCTAGGAATTTTTGTTGTGATGTCTGTGCAAGGGTGTGTAGGGCCCTCCTTCAGGAGCAACAGGCTGAAGACACAGGGAGAAATTGTTCTATAATACTGCTTACACTTTAGATCCTGAGTTCTTCAGGTGGGGATGGTTAAATGTCTTATTTGTAATTATTTATTTTTTATTCAACTTTAATTGTACTTGTGTTCAATTTTATGCTAAAAATCTGGCGCTGTCTTGGTTGGCACAGATTTTGAACAATATTTCTAATGAGAAAGAACAAAACCTTCACTTCTTCCTTTTGTCACTTGGGGGATTTTCCTTTTCTTTCTGCCAATTCTTGCTTTCCTAAGTGAATTTATAAAACCAAGCAGAGGCAGAGATGAGTGTGGCTTGTTCCCTTGCCCTCTGGTCATGGCCACTGACTACTCCAAATGCTTGTCAGGAAGTTTCTTTAAAACTGTCCATAACAATAAACAAACTTTGTGATCCCAAACCATAGACACTATTTCTTTTTCCATAAATTTTGCTTAGCTGCTGCAGGCTCCATGCTGTTCATTATAGACTTTTGGGTTTTTTTGGTCATCCTAGAAGTCTAAAGGTGTATGTAACATGAAATTACTGACTTGCCAAAACCATTTTTTTTCAGGAGCCATGGAAGCAGCTTCTCTGGGTGTTTCTGGAGCAGGGCAGTGTGTGTTTTGTCCTCATTGGGGCTCCTTGAAGGTCCACCTGGGTGTCTGCAGGAGCTACTCTTGCTTGGCTTTTGCTATTGGCTCAGACAATCTGGAAAATGGGTGCAAATACTCTCCCCTCCATGTGTCTGCCATCACACCCTCCTTGAAAAGGCTTTTGTCAAGCTGTCAAAATACATCTTGGCCAGTGCCAGTGCTGGTGTCAGGTCTATGAGGTGACCAGGTGGGTGTTGCCCACCCTGTCACTGTGCCCCAGGAGTGTGGCACCCCTTGGAAGGCTTGAAGAGGCACAAATAATAATGCCAAGCATGATTTGGGGTATTTCCCCCCCCTCTCTCCACCCCTGCTGAGAACAGAAAACACTCATGTTTTCCAGTCAGCTTTTCTCAGTGCTTCCAGGACTTGCTCACCTTGTCTTCCCCCCAAGCAGAATATCGTGTCCTTGGTCCTTGGCTTCCCAAGCAAGGCAGAGAAGACATCCACATATTCCCTACACCATTTTTCTCTTTAGTGGATATTAGCAGATGTGCTTCCAGCAGACTGGCTGAGCACAAACAGGCTTTTAGACTGACAGGTTCATGAACCAGGGGCCCCGCTGGCATCCCCTGCTCTCCCCTCCGTGCCCCAGCACTGCAGCCTCTCCTGCTCCGCACCGTGCTCACCCCCAACTCTGGGAGCCTCCAAATATCCCCCTCCTGGCATCCCAGGGGGTTCTGCTGATTGATTTATTTTTTTTCCTCCTCCTTTTTTTTCCTCCTTGCTGCCCACTAAGCGATGCTATAAGTGCCTGTGTGGCGGCACCGGCGCTGGGAATCACTTGCTGCTCCCAGATAAGCGCGTTAATCCTTTGTCTTGTGTGGCGGGATAAGACACCAACCCTTCCAGCAGCACCACGGTGTTTGTTTGAGTTGCTTTCTCAGAGCTCTCAGAGCATTGGGTCTTGGCCCATTGCCCCTGCTATCCTGCTCCCTTAATGGATTAGCTGGACTTCAAGGAAAATCCTCCTTTAACAATAGCGAGGAATCGTGTGGTCCTTGGTTCTACCTAAGGAGAGGTGCCAACAGTATTTTCTGCTACAAGAGAATCTGCTCAGTCTTTTTTATCTGATTTCTCTATTCTTGATTTTGATATCTCTACAAAAGCCACTGCAGATGGGAAAGGAGAAAAAAAAAACAACAACCCCAAAACACCCCAGCCAAGCCACCCTCAGTTTTTGTTCATTCATTTTTCTTTCCAGCTTTTCCTTCCCCTCCCCTCCTGAGCTGCTGAGGAGAGAAACTAAATCGCTCTCCTCTTGCTTTGGGCTGTTTTTCATCACTTCTTCTGTGCTTCCTGACCCCAGAAAGCAGGCTTAAGTTGCTACATTCCTCCTCCTTCACCATAGTCAGACACAGTTCTTCTCGTTTCAGCAGATGTGCCAAAGGTACTCTGCTCTCCCTGGAGCATAACTTGAAATTTTGGCAAATGCAAAGCTTGGACATTTTCCAGGAAAATGTTTTTTTTGTCTTGAAAAAGTTTTTTTGTTTTGCTTTGTTTGCTTTTTTTTTTTCCCCCTCTACGGAGTAATTTATTTGAGCTTGAAATGTTGTTTGAAACAGAGTTTTCTTAATTTTTCATGGGAGCTCTCACTGAGCTCCAGATGTTTTGCCACTGACCATCAGCTCTGGAAATGGGTAGCCAGGCAGGGAAATTATTATTCCTCTCAGCCTTATCTAGACCAGAAGGCATAAGCAGTGACACTGAAAAAATGTCAATTAACCTGCACTGTTGGTAACCTCAGAGGTTTCTTTTTACCTGGAAACTTTTTTTTTGTTGGGGGAGGAAAAATTTCCATACATGTGTGTGTACGTGTCTGGGTGTGCACATGAGCAAAGCCTTGTCTGTGATGCTGGAAATCCTGCTGCCTTTGGTCAGCTTTAGAGGGAACTAAAGCCCAGCTGTGCTCACAGTCAGGAGAATTCAGCAGGGCTAACACACATAAAAGCAGACACAAGATCCTTCATGTCTCAGACCAAGCAGCAGGCATGCTTTAGGTCTTGCAAAAAAATACTGGATTGATGTGAAACCCTGTGATAGTGAAAATATGGGGGATTTCTGCCACCTGCCCTTTGCATCCCTCTTGTATCCTTCTAAAGTCAGCTCATAAGTGATTCTTCCCAAGCTTCCAGCTGCTTGGCATTTCTTGTGTAAAATAATTAATGATTATAGGGAATGGAGAGATCAGCTTAGGGATAGCTGTGCCTGGTCCTGGGTATTTGTGTACATGCACTTGTGTGCATTCAGTGCTCAGTAGCAATGTCAAAGGGAAAAAAAGGCAAATTGTATGAAGAAATATTAGGAAAGGTAAAAAAAAATATAGTGTATATGGACAAGCTGGGAAGAAGCTGATGGTTTTGGAGCTTGTAGTAGACACCTGAAGAGCTGCTGAAGCGCTGACCTGTGGTTCTCATGTCCAGTCTGGGGAAAGAGAAAACTCTTTACCACTTTACATGTGAAATATTTAGGCAACCTTTAGGAAAAAAAAGAGAGAGAGAAAAAAAGTTTTGGCTTGGTCTCATTTGGGAAATCTTCTGAAATATAGGAACGGAACAATTCGTAAAACAAATATAGAAAAACTGTGGACAAAACAATTTTTTTTTTGTAAATACTATTTGCAAAATTTCAGAATAGCTTATGTTATTTTGCTAAAATCTGCTTCAACTGGCTGGTTCCAAGTAATGTAGTCCCCTTGTTTGCTTTGAGATTGATGTTCCTGAGCTGCAGCCCTAGGCTGAAGACTCTGCCCTGGTAGCCTGACTTTACTGGGTTTGACTCATTTTGGGTCACTATCCCAAAACTGTGGCACAGAAAAACTGGACAGGGAGTGGTTCAGTGTGTTGTTGAGTTTTGATGGTCTCTGGAATGCTTTGGGTTCAAGGAGTGGCTGGAAAAGACTTTTATCAAAAGCTCCCAGGTTGCACACCAAGGACAAAGTTCAGGATAAGCTCTTATTTAAATTATGTGACTGTCATTACACTAAAATGAGTTGAAAGAATGATGGCAATTGTTACACTATTGCATGTTGTGCCTCTACTTCAAGTTCTGAACTCATGTCTGAATGTGTAAAGGTTATTTCAAAGTGCAGGAGCAGAGGCACAGCCCCATCTGCAGGGAGTAGGACAGAGGGCATCAAGACAACTGTGTGGAATTGGAAAGATGAGACCCAGGCCGCAGGACTGTGTTGGAAGGTAACACACATATATATCACAATTACACTTTTCTGAGACTGGAAATGCTGGGTAATTGTCTTTCCCTGCCAGTGTGCTCAGGGCGCTTTGCAACAATAAATTTCACCAGGAGTGCTAAAAACCAGAAACACAATAAAGTGGAACTGCTGCTCCAGAAATGAGAGAAAACTAAGCTCCCGTAGAAAAATTGGGGCCTGGGTGTGTAGTTGGTGGAGCCCAGGGTGCTGCTCCAGGGCTGAAGGTCCTGGCAGTGGGTATGGATGGGGTGAGGAGGTGATGACCACCCCCAGCCCTCCGAACCGCTGCCCACTGTGCTTCTGCAAAGCAGGAAAGCTCGGGGCTGAGCATTGATTTAGAGGAGGGACAAAGTTCTTTTTACAGCCAAAACAAAATTGTGTGCCAATCACAAAGGTGTTAGACAGGCTATTGTTGACCTCTAGGGAGTATCAGAGGACAGAAATCCTTGGAAGGAAATTCAGAAAACAATCTCCAGGGAAGCCAAGCGAGCACTGCTGGAAGTGCTGCAACACCACAGTGCCAAGACCTCTGAGCATCTACACAGACCTACTGTGGACAGGCATCTCTAATATTCCATCCTGTGTTTAGAAAACATCTTCATCTTGTTTCCTAAGAAACAACATGCATTGAGATTTGATAGATTTGGGGTCTGCGCAAACCCACCTCCAGCTCTGCCTGGACAGAGATCCTCTCTCCCCTCTTTTTTCTCTCCCCTCTGCCGTGAGTGAGGAATTCAGATCCCTCCAGCAGGTGCCTGTTGTTTCTGAGACATGTCCTACAGCAGACCTTGATCTCACTGGGGCCTTAATAACAGCAAGATACAAAAAATACTCAGAATATGTTCAAACCTGGACAAGAGAGGGCGGTTGGATGGTTTGCAATGGCCATTAGATGGCTGACACTTGCTGTGTTTTCTCTATAAGGTTCAGAGCCATCCATAACTAGAACATACTTTTTGTTATCCCATCTTAGAGTAGATTTGATTTTTAGGAAGGAAAAATGTCACTAAATCATTATTATTCATGTGACAAATCCTGAAGGGTAAATTTTTTTTAAACACCACCTCTATCAGTCTCTCCCATGTCACCTAACTTTTATGGAATAACACTGTTCCCTTAGAGATACCGTATAAAATATCTCTCACTTCCCAATATTATTCATAGAATTCCCATTATAGAACATTGAAAACCCAGATTAGAAGAGTACAAGAATATTTTATGACCAGTTTGAAAATGCTGTTACTGCTGCAATAAATTAAGAAGTTAAATTACTCCCACATTGAGTATTGATATACTGTGCATGGCAGAAAAATTCCTTTGAAATATACTGTACAATACATATAGAGAAATTCCAGCCCCTTTGATGACTGCAATGTGACTGCCAGCAAAGTGGTTTGTGTGTACTTGGGGGTGGGGGATTGGGTTGCCAAGTCTGGTCTTTAAAGCAACGAGTTGAGCAAAGGCAAAATCAGAACCGAAAAATTTTATACAATTAACTGGTGATAATGGGATGTTGCAATAAATGACCATGCCTGTCCTTCTTCTTCTCTTTGTGAACTGTACCTTTATGGACAGAATATTATGTGGGCCAGCAGGTATAATTTCCCATAATATTTGTCTTGCATATATCTGTGTGGATATTTATTTGTGGCCTTTACCTGACCATGGCAAGACTGTGGCTGTGTGATGTGTATATGCCTCTTTTATATTAGTTTTATTTTTTTTTGGCTGAACTCAAATCTTTGACTGCCAAGGGAAAAGCAGGAAAAAAAAAATGTTGGATGGGATTCAGTTGTTTTTAGATACAAAGATGCACAACTAATTAATTAAGTCAACTTTTCAGCCTTATTTACAGTTGTTTGTGTTGCTGGAGTGGTCTGAAGCCACCAGAATGTGCCAGACAATTTTGATGTAGTTATCAAGGAATTTATGTGCACAAATTATCTTTTTTTTTTTTCTTTCTGCTTACAAAGCTTCAAGTGTGAAGCATTGCACTGGGAACTGCACTTAAACAAAGTGGTTGTTACAACTTCAGGTAAGACCTGATCTCTCTCATTTATTTTCATATGTTGTCTGCTGGGCACAAAAACCCAGCACTTTATTAAGCGAAATAATTGGAAAGATTTGCCTGTTAGACTAAATTGGCAACCAAACAGCCTATTTTGCAAAAATGTAACAAAAGAGCCCTCTCACACGTTTTGCAGAGGAATCAAAACCGAGCTGCTGCGCCGCCGGCAGCGTGAGCGGTTTCTTTGGTTTTGCCAAGAACCTGGAAATCCAGTAGTTGAGTTTACAGTAATAATTACAGTGTGCCTTGCTGATTGCAATATTCTGCCCCAAAAGTGCCTGTTTAACTAAGCTGTGGAGTCGATGCCTCCAAGAAATGTGATCTATTTATTATCAATTGCTTTTCACGAGTGCGTCCTGCCCGAATTGCCTTGTTATTCCACAAATGGGCTCCCAGCAAGAGTTGTTTGTATAAAGTGGAGTAGCCAGGAGTTATTTAAGAACAACACAAACAGCGATTAAGCCCTGGTGTGTGCTTTTAAAGGTTATTCTTGGAGGATTTGCTTTCCCAAGGAAAGCGAGACAATGAAGGGTAGCAGCCGAGTAGCACGTTTTTCCCTGGATGCACCAAAAAATTCACTCAAAGATCAGCAGGAGCTTTCTGTAAATCCCGGAGCTTATGTGTGCTTGTTGGAGCCCTGACTTTTCCGTGGAGTTGGGGGTTCTCAGATTAAGCCCAGCCAGGGAACTGCTGCCACCCTGGCTCAGAACAGACTCACAGAATATTCTGAGTTGGATGGGACCCACGAGGATCACGGAGTCCAACTCTTAAGCGAATGGCCCATACAGGGATCAAACCCACAACCTGGATGCTATTAGCATGATGCCCTACCAACTGAGCTGATCTCAGGGCCTAAAATCCTATGGATCCACAGCCTGGGTGTTATTAGCACCATGCTCTACCAACTGAGGTCTAAAATCACACTGATCCAGAGCTGATCCGCAGCCCAAGACACTGAGGCTGATGCCGGTGCTGCCCAAAGTGACTTCTCTTCATGTATAATCATGTAGCAAATCATGTATTCATTTGTATTATTAAATAAAGACTAACAGAGCTGTAGACCCAGCAGAGCAGAAGGGATGCACAGAGGATCATGGGTTCCCAGCATTCCCTGCTCCCTCTTGGAAAGGCGCTGACTCACTCCCCGAGCAATCAGCGTTGTGTGCCATTACAAATGGGGTGGTTAATAGGCCTGCATCCATTATCATTAGTGCATCTCAGCACGCAGGTACATGATGGGGCCTGCCAGCGCATTTGCTCCAGCTCACTGAGCCAGGGGCCATGCTCCATTGCAAATGAGGATGAGGAACACCTGCTCCAGGGTTTTTCGGCAGACCGGAGTCATCCTTCACATCTCATGCAACACTTGTTCTGTCAGAATGCAACGCTGGCACCGGCCGGAGCGGTGCCGTGCCAGGCGTCCCACTAAAGATTAGACACTTCCCTGTGGTCTTCTGCTCAAGTTCAGCTTTGAATTTTTTTTATTTTTTTTTTTTTTCCCAAAGCAAAGCTTTTAAAAATTTATCAATTTCGTATTAGGCATTCAGTCATTATGTTAAGGGTATAAAAATAAAGATGAAAAAAAACACAACAACTTTGCTTCAGAAATTAATTTTTTTTTTTTTTGGCAATTAAAATGGTAACATAAAATATTTATTGAGTCTGATAATTTTATTCACAGTGCTGAGTGCTGGCTGGTTTTATACGTTTTTTTGAGAGAGGTTTTATTTTTGGAAAATAAGCTTTGTGATTTATTATTTTTCCTTTATATTTTTTTTCTGGTCTTCTGCAAGTATTCGGAGTGTTTGTGGGATTTTCATTTTAATTGTCTGCATCAGGTGACCCAAGATGTGATATTAGACGCTAATCCAAAATATGACAAAATATTACCTTCTCCAGGCACGTGTCTTTCCAGCCAGAGGCCTCTGGTCTGGCTGCCCTCCAGAGCCAGGACAAAGGCTTTCCTCATCCTGCTCCAAAAGGCACAACGCTTGCTGCCAGCCCCAGGTTTGTTTGAGGCACTGGAAACCAAAATTAAGGGAGGAAAAAGAGTTGGAATTTGAAGAAGCAGCTCTTGGGGTTTGTAATTTGCAGTGAAGGGCACAGTGAAGGTGAGAGTGTTGCAATGTGTCCTTCTTTCTCCCTGTCCTGTGTAACAGGGGTTTTATGGACACTGCTGGTGGCCAAAGCTTCTCAGTCCTTAAAAACTGAGGCTGAAAAAAAAGTAGAGGCTGAATCTGGGCCCCTGGGCAGCCCTGTCACCCACCCTGCAAGTGGGACCTGCTGGGAGACATTCTGCTGGGCTCATGCACCACCCCTCAGCCCTGGGATCACTTCCCACTGGGAAGAGCCCTCCAGATCACTCCCTGGGGAAGACACTTCATGTCCTCCAGCACCACTTCCCTGATGAATGATGAATGACCTTCTTGAATGAAGGCTTGAGCTGAGCCGGGGCAGAGTGACATTCAGTGCCGTATCGTGCCACTGACAACGGTGCAACACTAACGTGAACACTCTTGACTGGTGTTCTCTTTGTCTCCCAAGACAGCAAAAGGAATGGGAGTTGTCTGCTTCTCCAAAATTCAGGTGAGTGGACCTGACTCTGCCGTTGGAATAAGTGGTTAACTAAGAAATTCCTGTTTGCTTTTCATGTTTTTTCCAGAGAACTGTTCCTGTCCCCCATTCCCCAGTCCTNAAATGAAATCTTGGACTCTTGTTCCTCAGGTGCTTCTTGGTCCTTTTCAAGTTTGGGTCCCTTGGTTGGTCTCATCATAAGGAATCTGTCATTGTGCCTTATTTTGTGGTGGTTTTGCTTTTTCCTGTTCTTGTCCTTCTCTATACTTGTCTCCCTTTATCAGACTGGTAGGAGCTATGGAGATGGTTGAACTAATTCTGTCTTTCTATCAGCTCTTTCCTGGTGGGACTTCAGCTCCCACATGCACTGGTCGTTGAGTAATTTCCAGAAAAATTTAGTCTTGGGTTCATAACAAGCATTGCTGTGTTCATCCTGTATCTGTGCTCCCTTCCAGCTTCAGGGTGTGTGTGGAAAAACATCCCTCTTTGGTATCACCACCTGAGTGTAGTTCTGCATAGTCAAAGTGAGCCAAGAGTCACCTCAGCCAGTAATGAAAAACACTGTCCTGTGCTGTGGCTGCAATGGGATGGGCATGGCCCAGGTGGAAGGGGAACTAGAGCAGCCTCTGATTATCTGGATAAGGAAAGGAGATAAGAAATTTGCTGACCTTTGAGCATGGACTTCACTAGTCAGTCAAAATGCAGCTCTGCTCGTGGAGATGCCACATCAAACTTGTCACCATCACTCTGATCAAATTTGGAGCATGCAGCCATGGGTTCCCAGCATTCACATTTATTTAAGCATTCACTTGATGTAAATCATCTTATTTCCAGGTAGGTAAGTCTAAGGTAGCTCATAAGAATGTCCCCAAGACAGATTTAAAGGGAATGCCAAGTGTAAGATTCCTGGACAAAAGAAATCAATTAATAGGTGTGAAACTCTTCTGGGGACTTCAACACCAAACTCAGGTAATGAAGCCTTTTTTTATGACCTGGTGAAACAAAAATGCTGCAGGAAGCACTAATGTGAATGTTGTGGGTTAGAGATTGGTGTTAAACTTCTGATACATCTGTGGTTTTCTATATTCTACATATTATTAAACATTCTTGCTTTTTTCTTTTATCCTGGTTACTTCAGAAGGTGTTTAGGGCTGTACTGCACCAAATGCCCTTGGATTGCTGATGAGGATGTCCCTTCCTTCCCCAGGGCTGGTCACTGGTGACTCAGTATCATACATATAAAAAAGTTTCATATCACTTTGTGTGAATTTTTAGGGAGAGAGATAAAAAAATCTTAATCTTTTGAAATGTGTTTGTGACATTTTTTGATCTGTGGTACAGTTCAGCAAAGCCAAAAAGGAAGGAGCCATCCTATGAGGTCTGAGGGACCATCAACTCCCCAGCACTCTCTCATGGGAAGTGATGGGGACTGCAATGGGTGCTGAGGGAAGGGTATGAAAAGAGACCAAATACAGAGTCATCTTTCATACTGCAATGACAAATTTGGGAAGCAAAATACTTTCAGTTGCATTTAACAGCCACACATTTGCATTTACCCTTTTCCTTGTTTGAGGCATATTTCTAGATCTGTGCCTTTTGAAGTGTTTGGTTTTGATGGGGCTTTTGCTCATGTGCTATAAGTGCCTTTATTCTAATTTCTATCCATCCACTGAGAGCTACTCACAGTTGATGTTGCTGCAACATTGCAAAAAAAGGTGCTAGAAAGACCAATTCTCCACTTAGCACTGAAAATCCTGAGGAAAAGCTGTTCTGAGGGATGACAGGAAAGTAAAAGAAGTATGTGTACGGTTGATGCAGGTGGATATGAAGAAATTTTAACTAGAAGCATGAGTAGGAAAATTAAATTTTGGGTTGGACTTTTCAAGGAGTAGCTTCAGAACAATGCCTGGAAGACCCCAGAGGAAGAAATCCCTCGGGATCCAATGGGATCTGTATACCCAGTGGGTCTGTAAGCCTGGGTTTGGGAGAAGGCACAGGCAGGCAGTGAGAGAGAGTCTGGGGATGCTTCAAAAGTCTTGATTTCCTTCTGTCACAAGAGGAATAAACAATATATTTGGTTTTTTCCCACTCCACAGGGAGTGCTGGATACCTACTGGGACTTCTGTCACATACAGTAGGGAAGAGATCCAGAAGGAGAGATGGAACATTGTTACTGGGTTGGAGTGCACCCAGGGTGCTTGGGGTGTTTCTTACACAGCACCCACAGCTCCAGGTGTGGGGACCACTTTGTTCCTCACCAGCCTAAAAAACATCAATTCACCTTTCTCTGTGCTCAGACATTGCCCTTTAAAAGACTTTAAATATAAGACATCGAGGCAAACAAAGAGGAGACAAACTTAGAAACCACATTGCCAGAGGATCTGTATTTCCAAACGTGTGTTTTGATGGATTTTACATAAAAGAAGAGGAAGGAGAGATTAAGACACGGACTATTTCTCCCTGTTTTGATGCAAACACTGTGGGAAATATTGCTTTGCAATTTGCTGCAGGTCTGAATTATTTTCTTCTGTCTAGTGTAAGTTTAACCAGTTAATTCAACTACCAACTTTCTCCTGGTGCTAAGAAAAGAGGGCAAAGTTAATTTTGTAGTGTGAACAATGAAAATTTAAAATATATCAGATTTTTGTAAGCATAGCCTTGAAGCTCAGGGTGTGTTTATATGCTTTGCTGACTATGAATAGACCTCAATATGTGTTTTTAAACTCACAACCCATCAGGATGTCAAACAAACAAAACCTCTACTCGTTTTCCATACATTTTAAATACATGGACACTGCTGTGTGCAGCTGCTGAGTAGAGAAATGGCTGAATCTAACTTGGATATTCCAAGTTTATGCAATTTCTGATCTCATTTCTTATGTTGTGCTGCAGCCTTGACCTGTGATGACCCATTCTTTACACCCCCCTATGGAGCTGCCTGCATGGAGATGTGCCAGGGAGTGTTGAGTCCAGGATGTGTCAGGAGACACCCAACCCAACTGGGAAACCAAGCCTCTGCAGGTGAAAAGCTTGTGCATTAACTCACTTTGCTGCTCAGACTTTTGCTGACACATTTTTAAACACTTTTTTTTTATATAATATTGAAAAGAAGAAATTCATCTTATATTTTAAAAAAGTAATTAAAACATCATGGAGTGAACTAGATGGTGCTGACAGAACTTCAGATACAAAGAGAAGCTGGATTATGCACATTGCAGGGTTACTGATCATTGCCAGGCACTTGGAAACTGCCTTGCTGCTTTTGCTCCTTCCTAGTGTGACATATGGGGATCTCCACAAATCCCACTCCACCTTCCGGATTCAGTGTGAAGAGCACTCCTGGTGAAATTCCAGCTTGTTTTGGGGTAGGGCTGTTCAGTTGTGGAGGGTTAGGCAGGAATGGGAATATCCTGCTGCTTTAAGGTGCTGGGATCACTCCCTCAGGGCCTTAATTTCCCACTCCCAGTATGAGAGTGCAACATGTTTGCATCCCCAAAAAGCCAAAATGAGGTTTGGGCTGAAGGAACGCATTGCATGTGATATTTGGCTGGTTAACCACTGGTTCCTCACCTGTTTTCTTGCACTTCTTCTCCTCTTTTCCCTGCATTATAGGGTTAAAGGACAGCACACAATATTTGACAGTAGATTTCAATGTTCTGCTCAGATTTTCTATCACCTGTGGCTGGATGCTTTGAGACTAAAACATGTTGGGGGTCAATGGGCGCTTTTCCAAACCCTGGAGCAGGCTGGGGTGTACCATCACCTTCTGTCCATGCCTTGACCAGCTCACTGGTGCCCTGGTTCTGCCTCACTTGTCACAGGGCTCATGGGGGAGAGTTTTCTGCGTGCCAGTGCAGAGGGTTTGTGAAGCACACAAGTGGAGACTTGTCTGAGATAAGTAAATTCTTATTTATACATGTGGCCTTGCCAGATCCATGTTGAAGTTTCCAGAGATGCCCTCCAGCTTCCTTAAATTTCATTTTTTTATAATGATAATTTTGAGTTTTGCAAGCTCAAAAATGTCTAAAACTAATAAACATTTTATACACATGTCAAAAGATGCTTAAAAAGCAGCCAAACCATGTTTTTTTTAACAACTGCAGGAGGGAGGGGGACGACGACAACGAAAAAACCCACAATGCACTCATTGTTTGCCAAGTTCCTACAGCCTGAGCATAACAGATGAGTTATAAACCCCAGATTAATGGAGCTTTAATGGAAGTGCTGACACTACCTAAAGCTGCTGTACCCCTACAACAGCTCCACAAAATGACCCCTGCATCCCACTGCATCCTGCTGGGAATAACGCCGTGCTTCCTACAGCAGCGCTTGGGGGAATTGAGACATGGGGGGCTTGTGAGTGTTGTCGTCCTTCTTTCTTCTGTGTATTTGCAGGGAAGGGATTTGGCAGGAGGACTTGGCAGTCTGGCAGCTCCCGGGGAAACAAAAAGAGCAGCTATCAGTGCAGAGCGGAGCGGCTCTGGAGACAGCCACAGTGGCTGGTGGCCACGGAGCCTCGCTGGACCCCTCTTCAAATGCCCAGTGCTGGGTTTGTCCTGGGGCTTAGGAGAAAAGGCTCTTAGAGCCCTCTTCCAAGTGCTACAGTTACCTCCCATTGGAAATGCCCTGCCACTTACTGATTCTTTGATGGGTTTTTTTTGGATGATGAAGATGTTTGTGCCAAATGGATGGAGCGGTTCGGTTTCTGAGTGTTGTTTCATGCTAAAAAGCTGGATTTGGGGGAGGGTGTCTGTGTGCAGACGTGTATCTCCTCTGCGAGATGAATGTGTGGATGTATATCAGGACATAAGCAAAGCCTTGCTGGGACACAGCAGCTGGCTCACTTTTACCACCAGCTTTGCCATAAAACGTCACACTTTAATAATCAAATTAGAGCCAAGGCAAACCTGTACAGGTGAGAGGAAATCTGTGAGCGTGATCAAAACCACATTTCTGATTCAGGACGAAATTGCAGGCTACAGGGAGGTACATCTGTAAATTATACAGGAAGCTTTCTTCAACAACTGATTCACCCTGACAGTTTTACTGGAGTATATGAAAATTAGTATTAAAGATGTGATATGTAGGCTTCTTTCCAGGAATTCCAATCTGGTTTCAATAAAATGAAAACACTGATTGGAAGTGAAGTTGCCTTCCGGTTTTGCCTTTGGCTATTATGTGTTCATTCGTGAAATGACTGAATTCCACAACTACTTTTAATATTCACCTTTTGAGTTCATCTCCTGTACTGGACACATTGGAATGATTAAAATAGCACTGACTCCTGAAGCCGGATCCTCTTTAATTTGAAACAGCCCAGGTGCTGAGGAGAAAAAAATATTAAAAAAAAAATGAATGCTCCGTTAAGTCCATCCTTTCTTAGCATCAAGTTGCTTCAATGCCTGTTTAGAGTGGAATACTAATAAAGAAGTGGTCTCTGGATGAAACATCCCCGAATAGATGTGCAGAGAAGACCTAAAGAGCACAGTTCTGTGCTCCTCACCCCTGTCCCTCGAGGTTGCTGCTCCTGGTGTCGTGTGCTGGCTGCAAGGTTTGTGTGCTCCAGTGCTCCGAGCCTCTCCTGCTGCTGTGCTCTGGCAGCTGCCCGAGCAGTGTACATCAGTGCCACTGTGTGCTCTGCCCTGGCACGGGCAGCTCCTGCCAGGGACAGTGCCTGGGAAAAGGGGTGCAGAGATTTGGGGCCAGCAGATGTAAATATTTAAGGTATCCGAGGTCTCGCAGTGCAAACTGTTGCGTTTCAGCTTTTTGTTCAAAATGGCTTTTGCACCCTGAACCTGTGGGAGTTTTGGTGCCAGATGAGCAGAGCAGCTTCTTGCAGAGCGTGAGTGATTTCATGTGTGGAGTTTGGATTTCTCATAAAGAAATACAAATTCCCTTGTATTTGCTAACACCTTCCAGACTATGCTTAGTGTTTTGAGGCAATATTGTCCTAGAGATGGAAAAACTGGCTGATCTGGTTTTAGGGAGGTGCTGGTTGCTCTCTGGGGAGGAGTCACAAAGCAGAGCTCAGTGTGGCATCCAGGACACCCCTGGTGTTCAGAGGCTCCCATGAGTTAATTTTTGTTGGTTAAATGATAGGATTTCTTTCATTATTTTATATGTGAAAGTTGGTGACCCACTCATAGAGCTCCTCTGGGGTCTGTGTTAGTTGAAGGGCTTCCCTGAGAAGACCCCCACACCTTGCTCTCCTGCTTCTCTGTGCAGTTTCCTCTCTGCTCTGGGATTGTGGGAATCTTTGGTACTCTCTCTTTGGGTCATTTAAGGGGATGTTTCTCCTCAGCACCATTGGAGCTCCCACCTCTGGCACCACCACACCTGACCTGAGCCACCGTGGACTAAAAGGACATCTGTAATAAAAAGTAATATTAAAAACTTTAGCACCTCAGTGGAACAAAGGAAAGCCCAGGGAAGTAATTTCAGCTTCTGTATTCAGTCACATCTCTGGCAACCTCTGCAATGAGTATTCTGGCAAGTTATATCGCTGAGGGAGAGTCTGACTTTCTGCACTTGTCCAAGGCAATCTTTGATTAAATTTTGGATGCTGTTACTTAGACATCCGCTCCTGATGCACTTACCATATTTTGCAAAGAGAAGGTCTCTGTGAATTGAAAATTTCTGGTTATGTGCATTCAAGGTCATGCATAAAACAGTGCCAAGGATCATGGAAAGTTGAAGAATTTAATCAAAATGCTGCTCTATAGTTTAGTGTGTTTTGTAAGATTAGGAGGGGCACCAATAATGCTGTCAATGCAGAATTCATTTGAACACTTGTGAGTTATTGAGCTGCAGAGCAAACCTCAGCACAGCCTAAATGGACAGTTTTCAACAGTGTTGTTGGCAGCAGAAGTTCCTGATGGTTCCTTTTCCACACTGGAGAGCAACAAAATTGCAGTAAGGTTGTGGACCAAAGGCAGGAGGTTCTTTGGGGGGGAAAAACCCCAGCTGTGGGCTTTGGGATATTAGACTTTTTGTGTTATTAAGGGTTGTCAGAAAGAGGTAGAAGAGCAGCCCTATACAAATTTAGTCTTCTGCCACTCCTAGGCAAATGGAAAGTCAAAAAACTTCAGTATTTCAGAATGCAATGAGGCTGCATTATCTCCCTATGTCTCTGGGTGCTGCTCCACACCATGTGTCCCAACCCAACCACTTGGGACACCTCCAAGGAGTGGTGGGTGAGGGTTGGTGGTGGGAGGGATGCCTGGAGGGCCTGAGTCATCTTCCCTGGGGGGCTTCTCCTGATCCAAGGTCATTCTGCACTCACAGAACACATGGCAGAGCCAGAGGACATCTGAGCTCTGCAAAATATGTCCCTTTTGGCAGCTTTTTATGGGACTAGAGACTGAATGGGAGATAACAGTGTTTTCTTAGGTATGAGCAGAAAAAAAGTAAAATGATATCCTGTTGCATTTTGCAGAAATACTTCATGGAATTGAATGCAGCCCATAACACTTTTTCACCTTTGTTTTCTCCTTAGATGCTGTAGACAACTCTGAGCAGCCTGTAAGGTGCCAGTATTATGTTGATGAAACCAGGATTGCTGGATCATTCTGAAAAAATTAAAAGTACAGAGGTACCTAAGACTCTTTCTCTCCTTTGAAAAGGTCTGATTCTGTAATTTGAAGTTAATTTAAAGAATGCATTACAATTGATGTATGTGTTAGTATTTTTATTAATATTTAATGTGTGTATTTAATACACAGATGGCCTTAGCCATGAATATGTTCATGATCTTAAGTCAAACATCCTCCATTTCTCCCAAATGAAACCAAATATTGTTTCTTTTCACTGTTTTAACCTTTTAATAATTGCCTAAATTCTGAAGTTATTTTTACCAACTTCAATATTCTCCAAACGTTCTCTGTTCTCCTTCTCTTTTGCCTTTCAGAAATTGGTTCAGTGTTAATTCTCAGAGCTGGATGCGATGTTTGTTCAGGTAGCTTTGCCTTACCTTTCCATTAGCATCTTTTTAAAGTTACCATTAACAACTTTTTAAAGTCAATTCTTCTAAACAAAAACTCGTTTGTGGCTAAATACTCGAGATTCTTCCTAATGAAACCCATATTGTTTTCCCAAATAAAGATATAAAGTTCAGCCAAGCCAAGCCTGGGCTCTTCCTTAAGCTGAGTGGGTCCAAAGAATGTATCTGTGGAAGGGTTCTCATTGCTTTCATAGTGCTGCCTCATACTGGCAGTGGCAGTCAGGTGAAATAAGAAATGCAACCTAAAGAGTGTGTGGGGCTGGTCCCTGAGCATCTCTGTGTCCTCTCAGACATAAAGTCTTTTCTTAACGTGCCTTTAAGCGCCGCTCCCAGTCTTCGGCATCTCCCCCCCCCAAAT
>VYXB01010303.1:20000-72500 GCA_013397135.1 Pachyramphus minor | reverse complement strand
GTTAGTGGGCTCAGCCTCGTTTGACTCTCCTGTACTCTCTGCAGTCGTTCCAAGCTCGGGTGATCCTCTCTCACACTGGCTCAGGGAAAATGATCATAATCCTCAAAGTGTTTTGAGGTGGATAAGAACAGGATGTGATGCTGCAGAGATTGTGAATGGCCATGACTGATATGGGAGAGGCTGGCAAAGCTCGGATCTAGCGCTAACAGGAGCGGCGCTGCCACCTGGGGTGGAAATATCAAACCTTGGTTTAAGCCAAGCGGGGAGAGGTGCCTGGATCTCATTGGAATTGGTATCTTTAGGTATCTTGGGGCCTTTAGGTGTTGCGTGGGTGTTGAAACAGTTCTGGATGTCAAGGATGATTCCCCTGAGGAAGGACAGCGTGCAGCAGAACTGCTGCCTTGGTCCTCCAGTTGAGGAGGACGTCACGTTGAGCCATGACAATAGTGAAAATGCACGAGGTCTGGTCAGGTGAAAAGGGTACAGTGAAACAGACAGCAGGTAAAAAGTATCAGAAATACAGAGATCCAACATGCACATTTTAATTTAGTTCCCCAAAAGCACAGAATTATGAAAAAGCGTAAAAGTCCCACGATATATTAACAGTTGTAGGTGTTAAATCAAAACGAGGTATATGATATTAATGGGCAAAATGACTGTGTTTAAACACTTGTCTACTTATAAAATCTCTAATTAAGGACATGCAAACCAAGTGGTGGGGATTTTCCACTAAAGATGATAGATTGTGATTAGCAAAATGTTTTTAATGTACTGCAGAGTAAGCCAATTTTATTAAAAAAGAACAGAAGCCACCCAAATTTTTCCCAGCAGCTTTACCTGTAATGATAGCTATACCAATGCAGGTCACAATAAATTGATTTTCACTGTGTGTATTAACCCCTGACTGCAGTTTGATACTTCATTTTCAGTTTTTACGGCCCTTCTTTACAGCATCTTTTGGGATTGAAATCTTAAACAGGCCAGACAAGCTGGAAGTGACTCTTTTGGAAGCCGCCTCATGACTTTCTGCCTAGATTGGGTATGATGTTATTGTAACTATTTTCCTCCTGCAGCACACCCTTCCATAGGAACAAGTGCACTTACTTGACTCAATCAGCCATCTGTGACTCCATCAACCACAGTGGAAACTAATGGTAATTGCCAATTGTTAACCAGACAATAGCAGATGCTAACTTTAATATCCAACAGTGCTCTTCCGAGCATCTTTTATGGAGACATGGCCTCACTTTAATACGTGTTTTCTTTCCCCAAAATAAGGCAACTTAGTAAAGGCTGATTAGCCTAGGGAGCTATGTGACTTAAAGAAATGAACTTCCAGAAATGGCAGGCAATGTGCTGTTTCTGGGCCATAATGTCTACAATGTGAAAATTTAGCAGACTTGATTTAAAATTCTTCTTGGAATACCTTTTTTCCCAGTGAAATTTCAGAAAGAGCCATGTACTGGATGCTGACACCAGAGTGATGCCTTTCCTGGCAATGTCCTTGTCCCCCATTAGATAATCAATTAGTCTCAGAACATTAAAAACCAAAATGCTGCAACAGGATTTTCCACCAAATTCAAAAATATTTACTAAAGGATTTCACTGCTCCTGTTTATTTACACCTAAGCCCGAAGGCCACAGCTACATGACACGAAGCTGCTGCTCTGGCACCAGGACAGCTCTGCAGCCCCAGCCCCTGAGGACAGCTGGAGTTTCTGGGTCGTGGTGGCTCCTTTTTCACAGAAATTTGCTCACAGAAAGTAATGAATGAGCCCATTTTCACTCTGACTGGGGCCCGCGGTCTACGGGAGACATTAGGAGCAATTTGTAGTCTACGTGCAGGTCTGTTCCATCTAAAACATTATCAATGAGCTTGTCAACCCGAGCCTTAACCTTCTTTGTTATTTTCATCTGCTCCTCTCTCAGATGTCTCTCCTCGTACCCATAACCTCTGAAGACTAAGCAACAGGATGTCATACACCTGTTTTGCTCAAGGCTGGGACTCGGAGCCCTGCGCGACGTTGTGTCGGCATTGGCTCGCTCGCTGCTTTGCTCAACGTATATGTCAGAATGTCAGATGATAGTTGTTGTATCTGCAGCTGTTGCATGAGCAGAGTGCCAGGGGCACAACTTTCCTGCAGTGAGCTTTAATTTGCTCTCCCCTCCCTGAAGAGCTCCCGCGTTTCACCTTGCTGCTGCTGCTGCTGCTGCTGCTGCAGCTGGAGGAGAGCGCAGCCCGCCTGCAGCTGAGCCTGTGAGACAGCGCTGCTGCTAGGAGGCTGGGAAGGAGGCTGGGAAGCAGGCAGGGAGGCAGGGGTGAAGGCAGGGAGGTAGGCAGGGATGCAAAGAAGCAGGGAGGGAGGCAGGCAGGGAGGCAAGCGTGGAGGAAGGGAGGAAGGCAGGGTGTAGGCAGGGAGGGAGGCAGGGAGGGAAGGAGGTTATAGGGAGGCAGATGAGGGGGGAGGCAGGGTGGCAGGGATAGGGGCAGGAATTGAGGCAGGCTGGCAGGGAAGGAGGCAGGGAGGCAAGGAAGGAGGCAGGCAGGCAGGGATGGAGGCAGGGAAGGAGACAGGGAGGCAGGAAGAGGCAGGGAGGTAGGGAAAGGGGGAGGCAAGCTCAGCGCCGGCTGGGGTACAACTGGGTGAAGGTGCTGCAGACTCCTATTTGCATCTTTGCTCAATGAGGCATTTTCCTAATTGTTTGCAGGAAGGAATTGTGAACACTGAGGGATTTCTATTTGTGCGAGTCAATCTGTAGTATATTTGGATGCTGTTCCAAGAGAGCTACTTGTAGCCTAAATAAGCCATAACCTGCCAAGATATTCATGAGAGATCTGACTCAGTTTTTGACTGCTCTCAGAATTAGGTTGACAATCAAAACAGATGTAGAATGAGACTGCAACTGGATTGCCAAAGGCAAAAAACTCCTGTCAAATTCCTTAAAGGAGTAAGCTGATAAACCACTGTAATACATGGGGATAGTGGACATTAGTGACTAGACAAGGACACATATGTCCACCTTCAGTTTTGTCCGGGACTGTGGATTTGTTTCACAAATTAAGTAGCAAGGGCATTGGGGAAAAAAAAAGGTTTAAAATACACAGTCAGTGAAACTTTAAAAAGACACGGTGCTGCTGCATGAATATTACAAGATATTTCTCAGGGTTTTTTTTAAAAATATGTGGATTTGCGTTGCCGAGTGACATATTGGGAGAACACAGATCATCTGTAATTTAAAAGAAGAAAGCAATAGAGAGTTTGATTAAAAAGCAACACAATTCTGTATTGCTGAATATTGCTTGGTTGCATCTATTATTCAAGGAGACATGAGGCATTTTGTCTTTCACTTGAAATGTTAAGTAAATCAAGACTAAATATATAAAATGGGGTTTCATCTTTAATAAGGAGGATGGATGCAGTGGCCTAATGGGTACATCTGTGTCTTGTCTAAGAGTTGCAACTCATAATTCTTGTATGTAGGTCTTTGTAACAGTCAGAATTGAGAGTTTATGTGGGATGAAGCACAAGCATGCAAGATACTGGTGGGAGAAAAAAACCAACTGGTTTACAGCTGCCTGCTGGGCAAAATCCCTGGTTGAAAGGACATCTCTGGGTGTACAGATCCATATAGTAGGTCCTCATGGTGTTTCAGCAAAAGGATGACTGACAAATACACAATGACACCTTTGCTTGGGGAAAATGCTGATTCATTTTAAAGGGAACAGTTCTCAGGGCTTGTTTCAATGAATACCCCAACTTGAAAAACACGTAGAAGAAGTAATAGAACAGTTTTCAAGAATGTTTTGCTAATTAATAATATTTTTAAAAAATTACCTTTGCTTTTCAAATGTAGTTTGTGTGTGTTTTTCAAGTGGAATTGCACATCAGAATTATGTTCAGAACATTATTTTGACCCTAGAAATTTAAAGTTTTTTGTGTTGCAGAACACTGCTTGCCTTATTTTATGTCATAAACAGCTGTAGACGGGTTAAAATGGAAATACAAGTGTGCTCCTTTCTCCCAAACCTGCCTCCTAAGTATTACCACCTTCCTCGAGCCTTTCTGTATAGAACATAAAATTTTCAAACCACACCTTGAATCGGCTGGTTCTGCTTGGGACCTGAAGCTCCCTGTCCTCCAGTGCTGGAGAAGGGTTTCTGCAAGGGCTTTGCGTGGTTTTCATCAGATTTCTGGCTAATCCACATGAGTCAGAGCATCTGGGAAGGTGCCTGCCGTGAGCTGGAAAATTGGCTGGATGGTCACTTGGCACTCGAGGGCCATGGCACCAAACCTGACAGTGCTGAGCAGCTGAGTTGTTAGAGGACCTGGTCCCTGCTGGCAGAATCACTCTCCCTGCTCCATCAATGAAGATGGATTGGTCCAAGTGGAGCATCAGGTCTTCAAGGCCAAAAGTGAGATGGAAATGTGAGCTCAGGCTCTGACATCCTGGCCAAGTCCTCCTCTGTAGGGCCAGGACTTGCCTTGTCCCAGGGGGACGTCAGAGCACCTCTGGGAGTGCAGAAACCCCCCAGAACAAAATGTCTATGACATTCCTTTTCTTTCCAGGGGGATCTCTCCCCTCTATTAATGCTTCTATATTTTTTAAAATTGAAATTAAATCTATTTTTGATACCTCCCCACCAGATCCAATACCAATCCCCAGTGAAGAATGTATTCCCTCCACTGCAGTGTGAGGAAATGTTATTTCTTGCACTGTATTTCCAACCAAGTTGGGCAACGTTAACTTATAATTTTTTTCTTCATTAATATTCAATGCTTTCATATCCTGGTTAGACCTTGATAGGGAAATATAAAAACATGTCAGGAGAGTGGTTCAGTTACAAATGGAGTGCAAAAATGATTTTGGAGAAAGCCCATTTGTGTGTGATTTCTAACCTAATTCTGCAAACCCTGGTGGTTTGGAGAGTTCAGCATCCAGAGGTTTGGGTGTTTGCCCAAACTAACCCGAAAATGCAAACCTTTGGACGTTTGCCTTTCAGTTGAGTGTGTGATAGAAATAGCTCTGCAGGAGCAAACAAAGGAGGTATTGCACTGAGCAGCCACGAGAGACTCCATGACCAACTTGATCCATGTTTTGCTGTCCCAGGCTAAGTTCCATCTTCTGCCTCAGTAGCTGCTTTTTCCTGATGTTAATGCAGTGGTGTCTGGGTGCCACAAGGCAACGAGTCTTCAGCACCTTATATTTCTCAGGTTCTGTGAAGATTCACTTCTTGGTGCTCTCCCCCTCCTCCCCCCCCAAAAAATTAAAAAAATAGTCAGCAGAATCCTTCTCATGGTGGCTTTGTTGTACAGCTGCAGTTTCAGATCATAGTGGAAGAGTCTAGACCTCCCTTGCACCCTCATTCAAGTGAAATGAGATTTGCTGAGAGAGAGCAGAGGCAGTGATGTGTTTTCTTCAGTATTTCACAGCTTTTTTTTAAATTTTCCTAGACTAGTTCATGGGATTGCCTGAATTTCTAAATATATCTCTATCTGTATACACAAGTTCAGCCTTGACCAGGTACCAGCCTGGAATAAATCAACTCTTGGAGAAATCAAAAGCTGTTTGCCCAGGGAAATGATGGGATTACCATGCCTGGAAGAATTCAAAATGCAGATGTGGCACTGGGGAATGAGGGTTAGTGATGGGTATAGCAATGCTGGGGGAATAGTTGGACTTGATGATCTTAGAGGGGTTTTCCAACCAAGTGATTCTGTGACTGAATGATTCTATGTGGCCTTGCTATGGTACCTTCAGTATCTATTTTTTTGGTATGTATTGGGTATAACTTTGGTATTTCTTTCTTCTAAAAGCCAGATGTTTACATGAGAAAGCAATGTTAAAGAGGGAAGTTGAAAAAAACAGTAGCAGACACCAATCTGTGATTGAAAGGTGGAACTTCCAGGAAAGCCAAGTTAAATCTCAGAGATACAGATATCTGACATCCAGTTATTTACAGAAGGAAGAATCAGGTCCCTTTATTTGTACCACCTTTCTCATGTTGCCCATGTTTTTGTGGCTGATCCTCTCTGATGACAGTTTGGTGTAAAATCTCCGCTCAGCCAGACCTTTTTTGCTCTTGTGTGCCTTCCCTGACCCAGCTCTTTCCACTTGGCAGAGCTGAGCAGCCAGAGCCCTAAACCACCATGGCTGCAGGAGCTGGGGTGTGTTGCTTTTCCCTGGCCCTCAGCTCCAGGTTTTCTTATTCCTGTGGAGATAGTGCATTCCCAGGCTGTCCAAAAGCCAAGGGCTGAGCTCCTGTTAGAGCCACTGATGAATGACATGAGGGCTTTTCCATAACTCTCCATTCCTAATCAATGAGCATGTTTGACATCTCAGCAGCAGCACGTTGGAGAATAGCTGTCAATACTACTTTCTCTTCCCAGAAGCAAATGGGAAACTATTACATCACTGATGGGGGTTGGTTATTGATGTCATCATTCCTGTCACTCACCTGATATATACAGCCCACAGTGACTTACCTCCAATCCATAGAGCCATGGATTTGAGAATAAACATCAGTAACTTTAAAATCACTGTGCAACTGAGCGATATTAACTCAAAGTGGTGATGAATCCTGGATGTTCTTCCTATTTCTGCATTTCGCCCTCATGAAGGGTGTGTGTGGTTATGTGTTTGTGCCATTTGTGATGCCTTAGATATTGGAATTACAACAAGGGTCTGAAAAACTGGTGTCTAATTTTCAAATTGTCTTCTGGCTGAATCTGTGTGTCAAGTGTGCACAGTTCAGTGTGTCCTTGACCTTAAAACAAGTGAAAAGACTGTTTACTATCTTCATCTATTCCCATGGTTTTCATTTACCTGGATGGTAGGTATCTTTGAAGACATTTTTTCTACAAACACCTGGTGCAAAGCATCCTTTCTGTAAAGACAAGCAGATTTGTCAGGCTCCAGAAGAAGTTTTTCCATAGTAAAAAATAGACTATTGGCTATAATTTATCTAGTGATGTTTCTGCAGATTTACTGGGAATTAATGTTGCCATTTGAGATATATTAGATATTCTGATTGCAACAAGGGTCTGAATAACTGGTCCCTTATTTTCAAATTGTCTTATGGCTGAATCTTTATGTCAAGTCTGTATAATAATGTCTGTAACAATATGTTGTCTCCTTACTGTGACCAAATTCTGCTGCCTTAATGCATCAATTTAAGCACCGGGCGGAACAGCCTTTAGGAGATGCTTCTGCCTTGTAATCTTTTCTACATATTTTGCTCTTATAACCGAGAAATGGAAATGTGGATGCCCCTTTTCTCTTCTGAAGGGCTGACTTGTGGAGGTCTGGCTTCCAGCGAGCGCGAGCAGCAGCACCTGTGTCCCGAGCCAGACAGCTGGCATGCTCCCTGCCTGCCATCTGTGCCAGTGGCACGTGCCAGGTACGTGACTTGGGGGAGGCAGGAGGCAGAAACTAAGTTCATGCCACGACAGAGGTGTGTTTGTTTCTTTGAGCACTGAAATCTGCTCTGGGGTTGGGTCCCTTCCTCTCTTTCCTCACTCTCTCGACGAATAGTTGCTGATCGTACAAGCCTGAGGAATGAATTAGAAGGCATTCTGGGTGAATTTGTTATTCTGGGTGAATTTAAGGATGGGGACAAAGAAGCACAGAGGGATTTTTGTTTCTGTAGAGTTTATATGGAATTGTTTGGGCTCTGAGCAACCTGATCTAGTGAAAGGTTCCCATCCCACAGCAGGGTGGTTGGAATGAAATGATCTTTCAGGTACCTTCCAGCTCAGATCATTCTGTGACTCTATGATTTTGTGATTCTATGATTGAAAGCATCAGGTATTTTTCTAATACATAAAGAGATTATTTCTCTATATAAACTGCATTGCCCCAAAGAAAGAGATAATTTCACAAATAAACATTCCCTTATGTTGCGTGAAAAAAAGAGCTCGATTCCCCCCTGTAAAAGGAAGAGCATCTCCACCAACCTCTGCAAGCTTCCAGGTCAAAGCCAATGGAAGGGTTTCCTAGTCCAGCCTGAATCCTGGGAGCTCCCTGTTGCTACCTGGCTCTGCCTGGCCTGAAATGATGGCAGAGGATAACATCTGCACTTAGAGGTGCGTTAAACAGCAGGTCCATGGTCTCCCTTCATGGGATGGTGTTACTTCTGCAAGGGTAGAGATTGCTGATGGTGAGGAGACACCATCAAGTCTTCACTTCCCTCTGAGGGTGTGTGCTGTGATGACCAGAGATGAATCTCTTTCTCAGGGGCAGAAACTTTCTGGAAAAGTCCAAAGGTGGGAAAACAGAACTTTTCTCTCCACGCTTTCCAACATCTTTCCTTCAGATACAGTGGGTCACGGCTGTGTGGCACCAGGAGGACATTGTGAAGCTGTTCCCAGACCTGTGTGGCAAATGCTCTGGCTGTCAGTCCCCTCAGGACCGAGAGAAATGAACTCCAGACAAATGCTTCTTCATAGGTGCAATGCACATAAGTGCATTTTTGGATCATAGTCGAAGTCTGCATCCTCTGTGAGCCAGAGAATGTGCCAGGATGACTTGCTTTTTCTCAGTCCAGCACTTCTCCATTGAGCAGAGGCAGAGTTGGGAGCATTGCACATCAAAGAGAGGGGAATTAATGAATGAGAAAACCTTGACATTTACACAATTTAGGCATGTTACTTTTATTTAAGGTTTTTTTGTGGAAAGGGTGCAGAACCCTTAGTGAATAGACCTGTTAATGCCTCTTGCTTTTTGTGTTTATATGTGCCAGGTCTAATAATTGTCACATCAACCTAAGTGAGAAACATCCAGACACGTTTCTGGGAGAAGCCGTAGGGCTTTAGTTCAAGTGACTTCTGTTGCTCCTGGGTGGGGAAGAGGGAAGGGCAATAAACAACAGGAATTTGTTGGTGTCTCAGCACCAAGGTTTATCACGTGTAAAAATGTAGGACTTCGGAAGCCATTAATTATACATAAAGTCAATAACCAATCTTAATTGAACTTAAAGTGACAAAAGCGGTGACATTTAAAAAACCAGCTTCCCCACACTGTGAGTCTGTGACCATCAGGGAAAGAAAAAAGGCTGGAAACATGCTCTGGACACACAGTAATTGCCGTTGCCATTTTCTGATTTCATTAGAGAAAACTGTTTTCCGTGTGGGTATATTAGGAAAGGCAGAAATCCTGGATCACAAAGGTCAGGTCAGTGTCTGGGATAACCCAGATCAGATCCCTCCCTGTGATCAGGAAACAGGAATTTGGGGTAAAAAGAATGAGGATTTGCCCTTTTTTGATATTTTAACACATATGAAGGTGCATGTTATATCACCCCAAAGAAATGAAGCAGAATCGTAGCGGATAGATATAAAAATAATAATGCTAATAGTAATATAGTCATATAGTCATACAGTAATTTAGTAATATAGTCATATAGTAATAATAACAATTCCTCTGCACTGTTGCTGATTTCCAGAGACTGGAATCTGATCAAATCTGACAATAATTAATGCATCTGAGCTTAGACTTGTATTTTCTGGTTTTAAAATTTGTAAGGAATATAAGCATCCATGAAAACCCAAGTTTTAAAAGTTCTAGTGGCCAATTTAGCCATTTATTCTAATTAATCTTACGCAAGATGAGAAGGTCTGCTATGAAGTTATCATTAATTTATATTCCTGCAGCACAGTTTATCTCATTTACTTTGTACCTTTTTTTTTTTCATGGAAGATCAAGAACCAATTCTTGGCCATTATTCTTGACAGAATCCATTTGAAATGAGTCAGAGGAGCGAGAAAAGCCCACACATGAATAAGCCTTGCCAGGTTCTGGACATTTTTTTTCAGCTGCCTAATTGAGGAAATATTCTTTGCTCTTTGTTTCGAGGGGGTGTGTTGGTTGGTTTGTTTGTTTGTTGCCTCAGGAGCAGGGAATTTTTGTCGATCCCAGCCCTTGTTCCAGTTTGGAGGAGCAGGCGCTGGGGCTGTTAGCAAGTGGCATGCCCAGGAATATAAAAGAGCCCTACATCTTTGGAGCTGTTTCCTGGTATTCCCCAGCATCCTTGTTTGTTGTAATTTGAAAGAAGTCATTGAACTGAAAGGAGGGACAAACAATCTACGGGCGGACAAAGCCAGTGAGAGCTCTAAGCGGCCAAATTTCCATGAAACGCTCTTGTTCCAATTCATATTTAAATGGGCTCCTAAGCAGCTGGACAACCTTTCTGTGGCCGGGCACAGCTGATGGGAGAAATCACACACAATTTGCTGAGAGCAGATGAAAGGTGTGTATTTCTGTCCTTTTAATGTAAGAGAATAAACACTAAACCAACACAGGGATGTCAAGATGTTGGGCAGAGTTTAAGTGCAATAGAGCACATTCTCAGTG
This sequence comes from Pachyramphus minor, assembly GCA_013397135.1. Taxonomy (NCBI): domain Eukaryota; kingdom Metazoa; phylum Chordata; class Aves; order Passeriformes; family Tyrannidae; genus Pachyramphus; species Pachyramphus minor. The sequence continues at coordinate 62,150 of VYXB01010303.1, read as the reverse complement.
CTGTGGATTGGCATCATTTTCTTTGAAGTCATTCAAATTATGCTGATTTACAACAGCCAAAGATCAAGCCAAATATGGTTGTTTCTGTAACTAATTTTGATGCCCTTCTGTTTAATGATTCTTTGAGGGAAATTATTATTTCTTACAAATGGGCCTAGAAAATGACTCTATCATCTAATCATTTAATTTTTGAGGGACCTTTTTAATTTAAAACTCATGTGGAGACATCTGGGAAAAAAGAGAAAACCTGGGACAAAACTGGCTTTTGTATATCCTAACCTGACCTCAGACTTCAGCAGATCCTCATTTCAAGGGAAAGTAGCCCAAATTCTCCTTAACTTGTCTCTTGCATCTCTCTAACTGAAACAGCTTAGACCACAAAGGTGCTTTTTCAGCCCCCTCTCCCCACTACCTGCTCTACTTAAGGTGCCAAAGGGGGCCTATGGGCTCTACACCTCCTAAGCAACCCTTTATCCTGGGATTTGCTCTTCCAGAGGCTGTGCTGGTACCTTTGAAGATATTTTTTTCTACTACCACCTGGTGCAGTGTAAAGAGAAGCAGATTTCTTGTGCTCCAAAAGAAGTTTCTCCCTAGTAAAAAATTGGCATTGGCTATAATTTATCAAGTGATGTTTCTGCAGGTTTATTGTGAATTAATGTTACCATTTGCTTTGAATGTGGTTTAATGTACTTTACAGGTGTAACTTAATTATTCTTTGTCCTTGGGTCTCTGCACTGCAGCCACATTTATAAAGAAAAATATCAGGAATTACTAAGAACATTTTAAAATTACTTTAAATTCACTTTAAATCTTTTCCTTTTCTATTGACAAACTTTGTTTTCTCTACTCCTATCCTACCAAATAAGATACTAATAGACTTAAGATTTCTAACTGACAAATTATAATTTTCTCAGGTAATTTTTTAGGTTTAGCTGTCCCATCTATAAATCTGTGATGAGCAGAACAGTCTAAAGTAACTATTATTCAGTTTGTTTCTTGAATATAAAATTAGATAAGCAAGCTATTACCTTCCACTTGGATACAAATGTAGCTGATCTGGTGCTCCTTGGCTGACCATGGTGCTCATCAGGAAATACTTGGGGTCTTTTGAATACTACTCCAAATTCCTTGCTTTGGGAATTAGAGAGAAGTCAGAGTATCTGTTTCATCCAACAAGAGGTGTTTCTCCAGTAGGAGCATAATAAGGCCAGGTCCTGCTCCTGGAATTGGTGGCTGCACACAATGAAGGTATTGGGAAAAAAAAAGAAAAACTCAACTTGTGCCTTAGAGAGCAGAATTTGGCTCCTCCAGCAGCTGAAGTTAAATGGACCCTGATGCCTTCAGGTGCTTTGTGTAGTAAATATTTTATCTTGATTTAATTTGGAAAGTGGCAAGTAGTCTCTCTGCTAACTTTTGATGAGGCTAAAATTCAGTATTTGAAGTTCATTTTTATTAATAACTGGTTTTCTGGCCAGGAAAATATCTGTGTAGAAAATAAAATCATAAAACAACCCAGACTGAAAGAGAAAAAAACCCACCCTAATACAAAACCCTCACAATTGACTACCAGCCTTGCAACATTAATGATACAAAATTTATCCTCCCTCAGTATATTTTTGTCTTGGGATATGTGATTTCCCAAATTAAAAATCAATCAAAACTTCCTTTGGCTTCCACAGTTTTCCAGAGTCTTCTATGGAGCACAGTGGTTACGTGGAATGCACATACTGAATTTATCCTTCAATTTGGTTTTGCACAAATAAAACCTAGAGTGAGTGTTCTCAGCTTAAGAAAATTGGACCAAATTGCTGAATGGAAGATAAAATTCTCCATGCATTTTTACCTTTAATAAACACAAATCTTTACCTAAGGGAGGAAGTGATCTGGACTTGGTGCAAACAATTAAATAAAATAGAGAAATTACTAAGCAAAGCATTACTTTTTTATTTAAAAGGCAAATGGAAAACAAATGTCTGGGAAAGGCATTGAGTTTGCTTGGAGTTTTCTATTCAAACACTTCTTGGGTTTATATTGAAGAAACAGCATATTTATTGTCTTTCCATCATGAGTGGTTTCAAGATGGAAATAATATCACTGAAATCAGCATAATTAGTTGTACAGAGCTACAATAAGCACTACATTGACTTCCAGGAATTGTCCTTAAAATAGACATTTGTTTAATTTTGAACATCACCAAAAGCTTGCTGTTGGGTTGGGGTTCATCCAAATCTCTGCTGGGAACAACCATCCTTTCTACAGGAGCTACAGGGATTGACATGAGACCACCCAACTACATCAGTTACCCCGTAAAATAGGTTGTGGTGTTTTCACTGGTGTCCCTGATGCTGAGACAGGTTCTGCCAGTAGAAGATCTGACCTGTGGAAAAAACTCTCTGCTGAGCTTCTGACTTCAAGAATCTTTTTATGCAGATAGTCAGTGCTGGAGTCTGAGTTTTCACAACGGGATTATGGAGAAGATGTAAATACAACATCTTTTGCTTTGCTCTGTCTCTAACCTCATACCAGATGACCTCATCCAAACAGGTGGCCATAACTTCAAGGAACTGTACTTTCTCTGTAATGGATGTTTGACTTAAAGCTTGCAAAGAAACCTTTTGAAGATTCACGAGCGAATTATTCACTTAAAAGTGGGAACACTCCACACCAAATCCAACAGGGATAGGGAATTTGATAGACGAGTTCACCTCAGTGACACCAGCATGTTTCTTATCTTCCTGCCATCAGGTTAAGAGCTGTTGTGCATAACTTTCTTAACCTTAACCTCATCTGTTCACCCCTTGGGACTCCAGATTAGCACAAGGGATAAAGGAAAATCAATGCCGAGTTTGGTTCTGGTGAATGTTTATGTCTGTATGCAAAAGAAGAAGTGGGGAGAGCTTGAAACCATCCCTTCCCAATGAAAGATTTTAATTAAATTAGGTCTTAGAAATGTGTTTTGATTTTGCTGAAGATTATGCCTGGACTTGCCAAAACCAACTGCAAAGTCTTAGGTTTGTAAACTCTGCACACACAACGCCCGCGAACTCGATACATCCCAAAGAAAGAGCCCCAGGGCTGCTGTTTACATTCCTAAAGTCTTTACAAACAAGGAGAACAATATCTGCTCTTTCCAGATTACTGTGGTCAGGTTCCTGTGTACAGCACGAGTGACCTTTCCGAGCTGAGCAATCTTTATATACTCAGCCCTGAGTGCTGGAAAAGGCTCAGGTGTATCAGCTTACCAGGAGTTCATATTTTACATGAAGACTGATTTTTACAGTATCCAGCTGCTGAATATCAAATGATTGAATTTGGCACCATAAAAGAGGACCTTTCTCTTATGTAAATACATAGATTCTTCATACTGCTGAGAAAATGTGTATTGTACACAATCCAGTTTAAGTTTATGCTGTCTTCTGACTCCTCTTAATCTGTGCTTAGACTGTTCTCTGTATCACTTTCCTTACCCAAGGCATCTTTATATCAGTGAAGGCAGAGGTAGCAGGTGTAACACCTCCACTTCCCATGTGATAATGTGAGAAAAAGAAAGGCACAGTCACAGAATCCCAGGATGGGTCAGGTTGGAAGGGACCACAGAGGGTCGTCTTGTCCCACCTTGCTGCTCGTGTAGGGTCATCCCAGAGCACATGGACTGTGTCTAGATGGTTCTGGAATACCTCCAGTGAGGGAGACTCCACACCCTCTCTGGACAATCTGTTCAGTGTCCAACCACTGCACAGGAAAGAAGTTCTTCCTCATGTTCAGGTGGACCTTCTGGGCATCAGTCTCTGCCCATGGCCTCTTATCCTGAACACTCCCAAGCAGAGCCTGGTCCATCCTCTGACCCCTCCCTTTGGATACTAATGGGCATGAGTGAGGTTCCCTTGTTGTCTCTTTTCAATGCTGAACAGCCCCAGCTCCCTAAACCTTTCCTTTTGGGACAGATGCTGCAGCCTTTCACACTCTGTAGGATTTAGAGAGGTGGCACCTTTAGCACATATTGACAGAGCCAGTAAGTGGTTTTCATAGAATCATAAAATAATCGAGATTTGGAAGAGGCCTTTGCCCTGATGAGGCATCAGGTATGACCTATTTCAGAGCAAGCTCCCAGGAAGAAAGTAGAGGTGTGAAAGGAGGAGATGTATATGGGATATGTGTATAGGCAAAGGTTTCTTTTCCTTTGGATGAGATGCTGCAGTGCACTGAGTGTTGTGGTGTCATTAAAACCAGTCCTGTCAATCTAATCAGCCCCAAAAGAGGATGAAGAAGCAGCTTGGGCAGATGCACAGGGTCCAGTGGGGCTGCTCAAGGGTGAGAAGAAGCACAGGAGAAAGTTTGTGGTTGTTTGGGGTCCCTGGAGTCCTCCGGTCATGTGCCAGAAAGTTTTCTGCCTTTTACATTTAGGAACAGTAACCTCATTAACTTGTTTTTAGGATAAAACTGTTTTTTTCCAAACACATTTTGCTTGCACTGTAACACCTTTTCTACTCCAAATGCCCCGTGGGGGAACCTTTGTGCAAATAAGGATCAAATCTTCATTTTCACAGTGTAATGGGCTTTTTCCTTACAAGACACCTGAAGAAAAAAAGAAGGATTTTGCAGTGTAAGCTTAATTTTAGTGTATTGATGGGTCTTCTGGAAATGGAAGTCCGAAAAATTGCAAGACTGGGAAAGTTCAGGGATGCATTCTAAGTTTGCAGCTTGGCTCTGACTTTATTTTCTGATAAAGGAAACATGAATATATATATAGAAAATGTATAATCCAGCTTCTATTATAGAATTCATATATGCAGCTACACCAGAAATATAATTAGTGTCTCAGGCTGTCAGCAAAGGCCGTTCTGCTCCTTAAAACCTGAGCTTTGTTGGTTAGGGGGAGCAAGATAATGATAGAAACATCCTGTGAGATTGTAACCCAAGTGTTTTGGTGGTTGAACTTGAGGAAAGGGCACATATTATCAGCTGTACTCTGTTCTCGTTTCACTACAGGAGACGGGGAGAGAAATGGTCTAAAACCAGGCGATCAATAATTTGTATAGTGAACACAGTGTGCTGTTAAATGGTCTAATCTTTAGATCTCTTCAAACACAAGGTGGTACAGGAGAGGAATGACTGCCAAGGAGGAAGCAACCCGAGGTGTAATTCATAAGAACAAAGACTGAAAAGGAGGTTGTAGTACATTATTTTTGCATTAGAAAACCTGATAGGTCACACAGAGCCTGGCTGGTCATTTTTAGAGAGTTTGCTACAAGAAAAGCTCGTGTAGGAACATAATTGATTCAGCCACAAAGCCACGAACATCCACTGTAACATATTTTCTCCTGTGCATCCTCCTACAGGGTAAAGTTTTGTTTTCCATATCAGAAATAGAGGTTTCCAGCTGCTGAAGATGCTGCTGGTTGCATATCCCAGCTTGATCAAGTCCCTGAATTGCTGGAAAGAACTACTTGGGGATATTTATAGAATCCTAGAATATCCTGAGTTGGAAGGGACCCACAAGGAACATCCAGTCCAACTCCTGGCCCTCCACAGGACCATCCCCAAGAGTCACACCCTGTGCCTGAGGGCATTTTCCAAGCTCCCCTTGAACTCTGTCAGGCTTGGTGCCATAACCTGTGGAACCTGTTCCAGTGCCCAACCACCCTCTGGGTGAAGAATGTTCTGCCAACAGATGGCCTCAAGCAGCCAAGAAGAGACAGAACACGTTACAATATTAAAGACCTGAACAACCCTCTCTGGAAGCTCTTTTAGAGGTCCCAGTATTTGAAAGAGAAGCACAAAACAGCAATTCTTGTGTCAGTGTTTTTACAACAGGACAAAGAAATAGAGCTCTTTGGTGTGACAGAGAAAACAAGGTAAGAGACACTGGTTCGGTTTTGAAGGTTGAATCGGATTTTACCATTCTCCCTTTATTAATCTATGAAGTAATTTCACAGAATCATAGACTCATCAGGATCCACCAGGCCAGAAAGGGCTGTTGTAATCACTTAAGGTGTAACATGAACCATAAGATTTTCAAGAATTGCTGAATTTTTTTGAATTGAATTTGAATTTAATTTAATTGGGTTAATCTTTTAGGGGGAAAACTTAATCTCAGTTTCAAACCAATGGGGTTTGCTCATGTGAGGGAATAGTCCAGGGGAGAATTTTTCTTGAGTAAAGGACTAAGTAACTTGAATAGCAATGATATTGCCTTTGTCTCCTTGTGCTATTTAAGTGGTGATTAGGTCTGAACTCGACTTTTAAGGCAATAATACACTTCCAGGGGTGACTCCCTGAGTGAGAAGAGAGTTTTCAGTACCGTAGGTCTGAGTAGATTAGCAGGCTGTCTATAAACTGAGGGAAGAAAATCAGAAGGTAAAGAGGAAAAAGCCAAGGAGAGAGTAAAACTTAGAATCGGAAAAACAACTCCTGTTCCAGATGAAACATTGCATTATATATGATGGGTTTCAAGGCAGTTTGCCCAATGACTTTTTATTTAACAAGGCATTGTGTGAAACATGGCTTTGTTCCTTACAGGAAATAAAGAACAAGAAATCTACTTATTTCTTGCATACTTGTGTTGAAAGTGGGATGAAGCTGGGATGTGGAAGTAATCGCTCCAAAGCACAGCAACCTTGTGGAATTTCCTTTTGAAGCTGCACAACTTTATCTAAAAATGAGACTCCTTGGGCTGGAAGGATGTTGCTGATTCCCAGAACTTGAGCCTGGGTTTATATGTTTTTCCTTTAAGGCAAGATTTTATTAAATATCTTTAGTGTACTAAAATAATTCAGACCTTTGCTCACAGGGAGGTGTTAACATCCCTTTGGGGAGAGCTTGGGCCAAAACCTGAGAGTGCTGAGAATCTGCTACCACATCCAAATTCACACTTCTCAGTTTTTGTCCTTTTACCCAGAAGTTTTAGGCTGAATCCTTCTCATTGACATACTCCATTCCTAACTCAGTTGGACTGAAGGCAGAAAACAAAGTCACAGAATATTCCAAGCTGGAAGGGACTAAGAAGGATCATCAAAATCCAACTCCTGAAAATCCTAAAAGACCTGTGGGTTAGTGGAGACTGCCTTGGACGTGGCTGAGCAAACAGACATGTGGAGCCCGTCCTAAGCTTTGAGCTCTTGAGTTGAAGGTGGCCAATGCAACAACTGAGCAGTATCCTGGATATCTCATATCCTGAATATCTCATGTCCTGAATATCTCATATCCTGAATTATGACTTCTGCTGTCAGGTTTGGGGAAGCACTTTATTGACAGGTTCATAGAATATATCCCCTAAAATAATGTTGTTGTAGAAATTACTTGTTTGGATTTTGTTTAGTTAAAACTTGAGCAGTCTCTGAGTATCTCTCCCATTTTCAAGTGGGTTTGGCCTCTGTCTGCTTCCAAAGTGGTCTTTCAGGCTGTGGATCAGGGAAGGAGTGGAGGCAAAGAAGTGCTGAGCATTTTCACTGAATTTTTTTCTCCCTTGTTCTTTTCCTATTACTGAAGCTCAGGCTACTTTAAATTGCCCTTTTTATTTTCCTTTCTCAATCACTGTCAAGATTTTTCTTCAGTTTCTCTCGAGTTATTCCAAAGTTTGAAGCCTGTACTTCCTTGTTGTGTTTTCCTGCTGCAGGCTGCAGAGTTTGGTGCATTTGGCAAAGCAAAGTTTGCTGGAGAGTGAGCCTGAAACAGCTGCCAGAGCTGACAACTGAAAGGCACGAGTGGGGACAAAGCAGAGCAGACGGAGCAATGTGGGAACATTAACACTTGTGAGGGTCCCTCTGTCTCCCTCCCCTCTTTTTGAAGGAGGGAGAGAATCTGGGTCTTTGTCCAAAAAAGCACTTCAGCATGCACTTGACCTATAGATATGTGAAAAGACTCTTCACTATCTTCATCCATTCCTTTGGTTTTCAGTTACCTGGATGTGCATTTAATGGAATACATACTATACATACTCTTTCATCCTATACTTAAGGAAGATGACCCGTATTTTTTACTCCCTGAAAATGTGAAAATCTATGAAAATCACAGCTGTGCAAGCAGATTTCCAGGAAAGTTAACACAATGCATTTAGCATTCGGGAGGTTGCACCACCCGTTGGTTAACAGGGAAAGTTATCACATGGAAAAAGTGTGGAGAGATTGTTTTGATCTCATCTTGCACAGGACTGAGAAAGGAAAAGGATTAAAGTGTCTTAACCATAAAGCTTGGCAGCAGTTGTTGAGCACAAAAATGAAAATAGTTTAAGAGAACAGTGCAGGCAATAACTCACTTGGGGGGTCGGCAGAGGACCAGAAGAAGTGGCCAGACTGACATTGCTTGGTTTTATTAACTCATCCATAATTAGCCCATAGCTTAGATACAATTTAGCTTGTGCCATATGGGCTAATATAGTGCTGAAAGTTACCCCCCATGCAGGTGCCAGTCTGTCACACTGAAGGAAGATTAGCATAAAACAAACAACAATGCACCAGTAATGACAGTGGCACCATTTGCCACTCCATACTTAAGGATGTAGAAGCACGGCCGTTATAACCCAATCTTCAAGATTTTATTAAGTACATATAAAAGGCATATGCACACCCCACCCCACCCTCCCCTTACAGCCCAGTGAATCCTTCCTTCAGCTCTCAGGCAAACCCAGTGTGTATCTTGCTTTTTTTTAAAAGATATTTAATTTTTATTTTCTTTTTTAATGGTAAAAATACCTAATGTAGGTATTTACTCTGCTGGTATTCCCTGGAACAGTGAGTAGAATGAGTTGTTTTAGGTAAATCATGCTGGGCAAATAAATCCAGGTAGTTCCTGCCTTGATAAATGTGTAACACAGTCGTTGTTAAGCTCAAATAAAAATGAGAAAGCTACACTGTATGTGCCCATCAACTTGATTAGAACTTTTTATAGTGTGTATGAATCTATAGCACTGGTGTGACTGTGTAGGCAGGAGACGTTGTATGAGTATAATTTACACTGGGAAGAAAGAGAGCCACTGTCTTTATTGATTCCCTTTTATTGAATAGGAATTGCTCCATTAAAATGATACCCATGTGCTGCTGATAAGTCCTGCATTTCTGTTAATTTGGCTACTACATATTGCCAATATTTTCCTTTTTAAATCAAGAAGGAAATTTGGTGCCAGAGCCTTTCCCAAATTGTGCTGAGCTTCTGACACAAAGCAGCAGAAGCCATTAGCATTCTCAGTTAAGGCTGATCAGTCGTGCTGTTGAACCATTTCTTCTCTGCCTCCCAACATATTTGCTTTCCTGTGTTTCCCAGATAAAAGGGAAGCTCCCCCTCTACTAAGTTTTCCGGACTTTTCTTTTGAAAGGCAGCCTGCCCATTTTAAATATTTTAAATGAAGTGAGCTTTGCTATGCAGACAGGAGCTGAATTTTTTTTTTTTCCCCCAGATCTCATCGGCTATTTATGTGACTCCATGGTTTTCAAATGGTATAATGTGAGAGGATGCCAAATGTCCTGCCATTTAATAACCAGTAGCATACAGAGCTCTTTTCAAAATGCCACCGCTCTGAGCATCTGTTGTTATTAAGTAAGATGATCAAATTTTGTGCAGGACTTCAATTTTGCTTTTCACATCACTTACAGAGCAAGAATAATATGCAGTCTGTGTATAAAACTAATGTGTTGGGATCATTGAGCCAATTGCTGGGTTTTGTGTTCTGCTTTATTACAGACTGTAAAATAAACTTTGGCCTTTTTTTAATAAATGTTATAAAAATGCTCTGTGAATCAGGAGAGTGTCAGCAATTAAAGCCATTTAACATCATAATAATTAAAAATGCAATACTCCAGTGTAGTTAGTATTGGTTCACATAAAAAGCCACGTTGTTGGTCCTTAATAATTACATTATTTGACAGACATGCTAAAGAAGAGGGAAAGGTGCACATTGTTAGCATCAGATGAGCAACTAATTCTTATTGTTTGTGGAAATTGCTGTAACATCCTTTTCTATTCCTGTCTTTCAGCTGACAGATGTGCAGGAATGTCCTGGGCTCACCATTGCTTTTCTCTCCAGCAGAACATGACTGACAACACGCCACCACCAGGGAACAGCTGGGGCGAGATGCATAACATTTCCCTGGAAGAGAGAAAAGCTGATTAGGCTATGGAGCACCTAATTGGGTAAGATGCCCCTCATTTCCAAACTATAAAATTCAGAGAGTGTAGAGCAGAGAGGGGAGGCCGGGCTGGGAAGAGCCGTATGTTTGTCCCGCAGCACAACTGGACCTTTCAAATGAGCGATGCATTTCCAGCTGTGGTTTGGGACTGAGCCCGGGCTCAGTGTTGGGGAGAGCAAAATTTTTGAGAGGAGACTTAACTCAGACATAATAACATTAAAATTACACCTCTGCACCTCAGCCCCTTCCCATTGTGTTTCCTACATTCACAAATGCAGAAGGGCAGCTTTCCCCATGGTGTTAATTTTTGTCATGGAAAGATGAGGCAAAAAAAAAAAAGGCACAAATTTTATAGATTTAGGAGGTTTTTTTTCCTTGAATATTGGAGGTGTGGGATTCTTCCCTGTTTTCATAGCCTGCTGTACGTTGCCACAGAGAGATAGTGCTGTAAAAGCAATGTCATCCTCCAAAGAGTTGGAGAAGTTTTGGTTGCAGGGTTGTGGAAAGGGTGGAGTTGGCATCCTCATACATCCTAAAGGGAATGGGGTTCCAAAGAGATTTTGGAGGAGCATCCTCAATCCAGCCTCTGGAAACCCTAGAAAATAGGGAGTGAAAAGTCACTTCTGAATTTCTGGGGAGACAATTTGCTTTCTTTGTTTTCCTAGAGTGTTCAAGAGCTTTTTCTGTTCTTATGTCCATCTCTGGAAATACCCCCAGACTATGGCAATGACATTCTTGTTTGCTCCATTTCAAGCCTGTTGGGGTTGGGTTTTTTAGCTTCATTTATTTCAGGCACCCTGACCTTCCACTGCAGGGGGACTCAGAGGGTGGAGTGTCCTTTCAAAAAAACAAATGCTCAAAGAAACTTCCAACCAGATCTTGCAAGGCCTCGTGCCAGCTATCTATGATACAGGAAATCATTCTTGGGTAGGATCAAGTCAGGCACAAAACCCTCATTTTTCTGTTTTGTCTTTCAAAAAACCTGTAGACGTGGTGCTTAGGGACATGGTTTAATGGTGGACCTGGCAGTGCTGGTTTATGGTTGGACTTGATGATCTTAGAGGTCTTTTCCTTAATGATTCTATGATTTTCTGATTTTTTTTTCCCTTCACCTTGTGTGTTCTGAATTGATTTTATTCACCTCTTGGAAGTAGTATTTACTACTTTCCAAGGAAACAAATGATTCAGCAGCATAAGTTTGATGTTTGGATACAGGAATAATAAATAAATAATAAAGATGTGAAGTTCACGATATGTAAGTTAAATCATGTCAAAAGTGTTCTGAAAGCAAACAAACCAAAAATTTCCTCGGAACACGGCGAGAAGATGATGTTACATCTTCACAGTTGTTGTGTACAACATCTTTGGCAGATTTGTTCTTCCCAAGGTCTGGAGTGATGGGATGAGCACATCCAGTGACCAGCACCAGTGTTTCCAATGAATTTTTGGGTGCCTGGGGCAAAGGAGCAGTAGCACATTCCAAATGAGACTTACAGAATTTTAAAAGCACTGGAAGCATCTGAAAGGCCACAACCCCTCTGGAAACCTTCTTACCTTAGATGTAATTCAGATGTGTGCAATTATTTTAGTTTGAATATTAACCTTAGATTTTAAACAGATTATAATTTTGTAAGGAAATAGCCATAATTGCATGACAGGGATTTGATTTGCAGTGCTGGAAACCAGTCTGCTCCTTGAGCACCAGAAGAGTCTTTAGGTGGAAGTATAAAAGAAGCACATTATCTCCTGATTAACCCAAATCAAATAATGGAAATAGAATTCCATCTGCCATAGAAATCATAAATAATAAATACATTATTAAATCAATAAACTGAGTACAACAATGAATTTTAAATCTAATGTTGTGATTAGAGCCAGCTCTTTCTTTGGGACATATTAAACTATATTCAGAGCACATTCCACTTGGCTTTTTTAATAGGTGATCTGTTTCTTTTTCAGGAAGTTCATACGAAGTTTCTGAACCTCCACTTTGACCCTTGGGGAGAAGCAGCCCGGAAATAAGGTGAAAGTGTTCTGAAAGAAATGAGGAAATCTCCAAAGGAAAAAAACCCCACCACATTATAGAAATACTGGTAAATAAAATATAACCAAAGAGCAGCATGGGAGGCAGTTTAACCCACTGCACACTAGTTTTTTTCATAGTGCAGCCAACTGAATGAGGAATGAAGAATATCAAGGAATATGCCTTTATATATTAAGACATCAAATTTCATAGAAATCTTAATGGATTAACAATAAAATAAAAGAAAGCAAATACATAAAATAAGCAGTAGTTGAATCCTACATGGTAGCTGATCCTGTATAAGAAATCAAAGTAATCTTTCAATAAGAAAAATAACATAAATACTTTAAAAGTTAGATTTTGGAAAGCTTCGATTGCTTCTGTTGTACAGTTCTGCATTTGTGTGGCAGATGCAACTACCAGATCCTCCCTTGGTCTTTAAGAAACCTGAAAGACATCAATGCTTCATTGTTTCAGATTCATCAATTTACCTACTGCTTTAGATCTCTAGGACCAAACCCAGAGGTTCTTAGGAGATGAAGCATGATTAGACCAAACTGGACCTTGCATCTTTGAGTTTCTTCTAAAGATGTTTTACAAAACCAGAGTTCTTTGTTTCAGATCCGGAAAATGACATTTCCACTCCAGCCCAATGACCTCTGCTTTGAAAGGTTGTGGGGCATCAAGGTGGTGAGGAGTTACTGTAAAAGATGACCTCAAGGAATATCTTGTTCCACCCTCTGCCATGAGCAGGGACACCTTCACTAGACCAGGTTGCTCCAAGCCCTGTCCAACCTGGCCTTGGACACTTCCAGGGATGGGACATCTACACCTTATTCCCTGCTCTGGTGTGGTTCCATCATTCTGGTGTCCTTCTGCTGTTCCTGCCAACTGGGAAACCTCATAATCCTCCAACCCTTTCTTTATGCCTTTCTGTAACATGCACAAAACTCCTGAGTGTTCATTTTCACCATAAACCCCTGTGCCTCTTATATAAATATATTTCATATATATATATATATATATATATATTTTGTGTGTGTGTCCACTGTCAAGATTTGGGAATGATTTATTTGTGCAGTTTTTGCAGCAAGACTGAAGACTCTATGGCCTCTCTAGGAGTTACTGCTCAATTCCACTAGACTGTCTTGGTCAGCTCAAAACCTACAACTCCTGGGATTTCTCCTCTGGCTGGGTATCATTAACTGCTACAGTAGAGCTGATATTTTTTAATGTAATTTTTCATAGAGTCATAGAATATCCACAAGTATGATTGAGTCCAACTCCTAGCCCTGCACAGGACACCCCAGCGATTCCACCCTGTCCCTGAGAATGTTGTCCAAATGCTCCTTGGGCTCTGTCACCCTTGGTGCTGTGCCCACTGTCCTGGGGAGCCTGTTCAGTGCCCAACCACCCTCTGGGGGAAGAACCTTTTCCTGAGATCCAACTTAAACATCCCTGGCAGAGAGAGCTACAGAAATACTTTAAAATTAGAGGTACATCAGGGTTTCTGCCATTTCTTTAGTGCAAAGCTGCAGAAGGGATAAGTTGTGCGTTTTCTTGATTCATCATGGAAATGGATCTCTTATGGTTAAGAAGGGATTTTTGTTGGGTTTTTGAGCACTTCCTGCTTGCAAGCACTTCCCTCTAAATCCTTTCTGTAACCAGCACTGGTTCCTGCCATTCTTTCCACACCAGGCACTAATCCTTCAGCTCACCATTCCTGTTCTCCCACAGCTGGCACAGCAGCACCACCCAACTCCTGGGCTTTGAAAGTACTGACAGTGTGACTGAATTTAGAGGACACAAGAAATCTTGACATTCAACTTGTCAACGTTTCTGTCACTGAGCCTGTGTTCCCGTGACTTATTTTTTAATGCAAATCAGAAAATGATTAGCTGTTTTCTGTCTTCATTGTGTTTATTTTTGCTTGTTCTTTGGGCTGTTTTTCATGCCTCATCTTGGCTGAATTCTCTCCCATTTTTCTCCCTTCCTGTGTGTTTATGCTCTTGCTCTGTTCTCTGCCCTTTGTTCTCAGTTGCTGTTTTCCCCCTTTTTTCCTTTTGTGCCTCTCTTGCATATTTTCTGGTGCTCTATCATCTCTGTTCTTTGTCTTTCCTTTTCTTTGTCTTTTCATTTTGCCTATCTTTGTTCTGTGTCCTCTTTGGTGTCTCCCTGTTCTTTGTCTTCTCTTTTTCCTTGTTCTTTCTTTTCCTCTGTCTGTCTCTTTTTATGATTCTCTTTTATCTTCGTTGTGTTCTGAGTAGGTTTGTCTTGATCTTTGTCTTTGCAGAGAACGTGCTCAAATGAAGACAAAACACGCCATTCAAACAGAAATTGCTTATTAATTATAACATGGACACACTCCTGAAACCCAAGCCTCCCACAAAGCCAGCAAACCAAATCACAGGCATTTTCAGGCCTTTGTGTATTTTTGTGGTCAACTGAACTCCGCATAGGACTCTGTGATTGAGCACCCCACTCTTAAACCCTGTCCTATCCCACTCCCCTCTCTCTGAGTGTCAGCCAATAAATCCATCCTAAACTTTATCACTGACCCATCAAGACTTGGGTGCAAAATAAGCAAAGTGGGGTATCTGGTGATGCAGCACTTTTGAGTAAAAATGTGTATTTTGGTCTCCAGTATGGAATTCACATGATCTCCATGTCCCAAGTGTTCCCCTTCCTCCTGTGGTGAGGGATATAATTTACTGCAGATGGCTTTGACCTACATCATCAGCCCCTAGTTATCAGTTGCTGCTGGAAGGAATGTTTCAATTTACCAACCAGCTCTTCTGGGAATGGGTATCCACTACTGGCTGTGTGAAAGGCAGGATTTCTTGGTGCACTTGGTGCACAGTCATAAATTATTGTTGTTAATTCTTTATATTTGCAAAACAAAACATCTTAAAAATGTGGAAACAGGAAAATCAGGGGTAGAGTTATTTTGGTAAAGGAAGTCCTACTTGGTCCCAAAATAAATCTTTCTGTGATCTCTTAGAGCTTTGGAAAGATTAGTATGTCTTCAAAGTTTCATCTCAAAAAGAAAAAAATCACATAACAGAAGTCCAGCTTTTTGTTCATTTTCCCGCCTATTTCTCTCTTTGAATAATTCAGGGAAATCTCTCTTCACCTGTGATATTTGATTAATATCATTAAACCCTTGGCTGAAAAGCAAACCCCCGATCTTGGAGTTTGCCCTGTTGCTGCTTTTGCCTTCTTTATTTAAATTTTTTTCATTTATTTGTCCTCAGAAGGGTCATGAGAGCCATGCCATGTTGTGGAAGTGCAGAATGGCTGAGCTGGGGGAAGTTCCTCAGGGTAGAGGGGCTGGATGTCCTATGTACTGGAGGGAACCTTCCTGCACTGCCTGCCCCTTTCCAGGCTGCTTCTCTCTCTCTCCCCATAACTTTGCTGTTAAATTGTCACTTTCCTGGCCAGGCTGTGGTATATAAATAGAAATCTCATATCTTCCACCTGCTGTGCTCTGGGGAAGCCCCAGAACCCCCAGCACATCACTGAGCTCTGCAAACCGGCTGTAGGACCCAGCCACAATATTGCAGCAAATAACCTATGGCTGATGTGAATTGTCCTGAAACTGGGAAGTGCAGCAGAATCCCTGGAGGCTGGAAATCGATCTGAGCCCAGGTTGGGCTCTTCCTGCTCCTTGCACTTCATCGCTGTCACTACCAACATCCCTCACTGTGGCTGCAGATGCAGAAGTGGGATGGGGTCTCTTCCCGCCTCTTCCCATTGTGGTTTGGTGCTTTTGGGAAGAGCCCATGTGGGAATGAGGAGGGCACGGGGTTCTTCAATGGCTGGAGCCATCAGTGTGTGACAGCTCCCAGTGTGTGACAGCGATGCCCATCCCCTATGCCGTGAGCTGAAGAGATGTTCCCCTGTTAGTCCTGGCATGTGTGTTTTTGAGAAGGCACAGGTGTTCTCCCAGACTTCATAAATACACAGGAATTACAGGTTTCCAAAGCTAGATTTTTTTTTTTGTCTTAATAACATTGATTTAAATTATACTTAAATATTAATAAAGCGGTTTAAGACCAGGCCATTTAGGCCAAATGTACATTAAAATTCCCCCTCTATTTTCCCTCTTTTAAAATCCTCCTCCTTCAGTTTATTCCCTGCGGGAGGGTTTGGGTCCTGAACTCATTGTGCGATCTTCAAACACATAATAAGAATTAATCACCATTAGTCTTCTATTTTAACAGCTGCTTCCTACCCCCCGAACCAGTGCAGCTGCAAACTTCCCTCCCTCTGCCGACACCGTAATCCCATTACAGCTGCAAACTTCCACGTGTAAAAACGCAGATTTAAGCTGATTTTGAAACAACTCACATTTCTTGATTACTCAGGTCTGTGTTGGAAGTGGGGGATGCTGCTCCTGGATGGTGGGAGATGAAGGAGCATCGTCCTTCCCAAGCACAAAGTCACCACGTTGCTGATGGGAGGTTGCAAACCCCACTCGACCCAAACCCTGTCATTTGCATCAACCACTATTGACTTCTTAATATGCACAGGAAAACAAGCATGATTTATTTATTAATAATGAGCATATATTTGCCTGCTTGTGGAAATTTCCCTTTTTCTTCTCACTTGTGGGCTTTCTTACACTTCCTCCATTCTAATATCTGCCCTTAGATTGTAATTATTTTATTTTTCTACTTTTTAGCATTAAGGTTTGAGATAGATAATTATTTTGCTTAATAGTAAATTTCACTGCAACGTGCCCAGAGGGATCTGAAATAAAAGGTATTTAAAAATCTACCATGTTAGAAAAGTAAAATAATTTCAGCTAATGAGATTATCAAGGATAATCGGTTTACAAAAGCCCATTATGCGACAGATTCATTGATGTCTTAAAACAGAAAAGGAGAATCCTATTTATTTTTTGAAATGGTGTATAATAAATTGCTTTTCAGAATGTAAAAGGCTGTTTTTCATATTTTTTTTAAAATGTGATGATTTCTGTAGCCCCATCTGCTGTTCAGTTTCAGAAGTATCAAGAGGAAGACTTGGTGAAACGTGTGTTTTTCTGTTGAAAATTTGTAATAGGTGAGACTTGACCTGTGGATTTGACTGGGGATGGTAAGGAAGGACCTGTTCCCTTTCAGATTTTGTGGGAAGAAGTTGCAGGAGTGGAATAGAAGTTCCCACTTCCATTCAACCATGACTGAGGACATATTGTGGAGGAGGAGAAAGAGGAAGAGAAAAGCTCAACACTGGTGGTTGCTCTTGCTGGAAAATCCAGGGGAAGACAGGTCCAACATCCACACCTCTGCAGGGTTCAGAATAAGGTCATTTTAAGGGTATGAAAGTTTACTGGGACATTTTCTTTCCATTTCCCCCCTGAACCTTTTAGGAGATGTGTTAGATTTGATCTGTATCTCCCCACAGAAGTAAAGGGTTGACTTGGCCCAAGAAGAACTGAAAGATGCTCCAACACTACTACAGTTTTGTAACACCCAATTGAGACCTTAAGGTCGGCTCTTATAAATAAAACACAACAAAATCATCAATTTGTGTGCTGCATAAATTAAAAAACATGTGTATAAAGCTACAACCTTGGGGAAAACCCTGTATAATAATGTCTGCTTTATCTGTTGTAGCTTATTGCTTTGACCATGTTTTCTTGGCTACCCAGAGTGTGCCTGGTGGGGCTGGTACAGAGAGTTTCTTCCAAGACTTTTACTCTGTGATGATGTGGAAGGTGACTCTTCAGTAAGTAACAGAAAATTATTTCAGACTTGTATAAATAATACACATGTTCTGTCTCCCTGTGATTGAATGATGAATAGCATTTAGAGTGATTGATTTGCCAACACGTGGTGGCGGCTGGAACTGTTCGGATTGTCCTTGGATCCCCTAAACTGGTCCTACATCTCCCACAGCTTTGTCTCCCTGTGGTATTATGGTTCTCCAGCACCATGTGAATGCCAGGTCTTGGCTTGGCCATTGAGAGGGGCGGTGGGGACACAGATCAACCCTTCAAGCAGAACATCTCCACCACAGAGTCCTCTGCCTGTGCCAGCCCCATGAGTGGGGACCTTTGTGTCCCCAAAAATGTGGCTTTTGTACAGTCTCTTCTGCTGCAGCTCAATCTGCCACTTAAAGGGTTCTCTCTTTTTTTTTTTTTTTTGCCTTTAATATTTAGCAGCAAATAATTCTGCAATGAGCTTTATGAAAGCAGCAGGACAGATTAAAAAATGAAATATGTTTAGCAAGATTTGGGGGAAAGGCTGGAGTAATTAATTTTCAATAATACCTGGCATTTCCAGAACTCCTTTCATCCCAAGATCACCAAACAGTTTACAGACATTAATTAATTAAAGCATTATGATGCCCCAGTGTGGGGCCATCGCCGGCATGTCTGACTCAGACAAACTCCCTGCAATTCCCCGGACAGCCGAGCAGTATCCACTCCTCTGCCTGCACCACGGCTATTCCTCTGAGTAAATACTGTTCAGCCTTCCTAAGGTTTGCACTGTGTGGCCCTATGTAAATATTTTCCAATAAGTTCGATTATTTGTCTTTTATTCTCTATCAGGAAAACCCCAAATATCTCAGTAATAAAATTTCCAGTGTATGTTTACATGAGGGCAGTTCGGATGATTAGTTTCTGATTCAGCTGCCCATTAAAACATCCCTGCTCCTGAAAAACTCCCTGTGCAGGCTGGGAGCTGGACGTGCATTTTAAGCTTTGATATGGGGGGTGGGAAAGAGTTGAGTGTTTTTGACAGCGCAGTAAATCACATGGGAAAAGAGGAGGTGCCTGAGAGGGGAGCAAATAACGTCACACTCCTGGAAATCCCCCGTGAAGTGAAGGGTAAGTTCAGTGAAATCTTATGAAAGCCAGAGATTACCCAAACTTTCTCCACTCCGATGATTTGATTCATGAACACGTAAATAGATAGATAGCTAGATCCATCACAGAGATCCCCAGGGAACAATGGAATGGTGTTTGTGATTGGAAAAGTATTATAAAAGAGCTCACGTATGGCCAATAGTTGGGCAGTTCTGTACCACCAAGATAAATAGAAAAGAAATGACATTTCATGATCACATTTGTAAAGGATGTTGGAAGATACCAAAGCAGGAGAAATGGATGCCCTGTAGTGATGCAGCTGCATTCCCATGTGGCACTGCCACCAGCTGGGCACCCTTTGGGCCCTGATACCCTCACCCCACATCTCTGGGATAACAGTGTGTCATCGTATTACTGGGGAGCCACAGAATTATTAAGGTGGGAAAGAACTTCCAAGATCATCAAGTCCAAACTTTGACTGAGTACCACCTTGACAACTAAACCAGAGCACTGAGTGCCATGTCCACTTATTTCTTGAACACCTTCAGGGATGGCTACTCCATCACCTCCCTGGGCAGACCTGACAACCTTTTCAGTGAAGAAATTCTTTGTGATGGCCAACCTGAAGCTCCCCTGAAACTCCCCTGTGTACCTTGACATTTTGACCCTGTCCCTTGGCAACCTTGGTCAGGGAATAAGTGCTTCACTTGGCCTAAGGCCAAGTTTGGTTAGGAGGTTTAGAGGCAAGATCAGTCCTGAAGGATGTGTTTGTAATGGAACATTGAGAAAAAAAATATTTACAAAAGGACAAAAAGAACAGTTGTTGGTTTTGTTGTTTGTTGGGTTAACTATTTTCAGAGAAACTAAAGGAAAACCAGTATCAAAACGGAAAGTCCCCTTCATTACTTATGGTCTGACCTACCCAGTAACTGTTTTGCCTGGTTAGGTTATTCAGCTCCAAGTTTTCCTTTATTCCAACTTCAAACCATAGCGGAGAAAAGGGGTTGGACACTGGGCAGGGGGCACAGGGACCCACTTCCCCAGTGTCACCATGAATCCATGTCCTGAGCTATTTATGCCACCCAGCACCTCAACCTCTCCATCCATCAGCCTGGAAACACAGGAAAGCCAGGCGGTGCTCAGGAAGGTGATGCACATGGAGGAGCCTCTGGTTGCAGGAGGAGGGATCCAGGAATGCTGCCCTCCTCCCTGCTTGTTTACCCGATGGCAAGTGCATCTTTGGGGAGCGCTGTGACTCTGAGATATGAGACGAAATTCTTAAGTAAACACAAGTGACATTTGGCATATAAATAAGTTTGGGAATACTCTTGCACAAGCAGCGCAGGTCGACAGAGATCTTTTATCTCTTGGTTTAAAATCAGCTTTGGAAATGTAAGAAGTGCAAAGTGTTTGGGGAAGGAGTGGTGCGAGGAGAGGCCCCGAAGGCACGGGGTGGGGTGGGACGACAGGGTGGTGGTCATTGGTCTGGGGTGACCAGCTTCACTCCTCATTCACATTGGTTCTGGGAAAATCCATGCTGTGCCACATGGGCTTCTCCAAAACTTTCTTTTTTTTTTATTATTTCTTTCCCTCTTTTTTCTCCCCTCTTTTTCCCCCCCTCTTTTTTTATTTCTCTCTCTCTTTTTTTTTTATTTCCCTCTCTTTTTTTATTTCTCTCTCATTTTTTATTTCTCTCTCTGTTTTTTATTTCTCTCCCTTTTTTTTGTCTCTTTTCCCCCTTTATTTATTATGATTAATGTGTAACAGAGCCCTTTAGAGAGAAAATACTGATTTGAAATAGCACAGTAAACAAATAATAAGGGAACAGGAGTCTGTATATCCATACATCCATAAAATGCTTTGCATCCACACATGCGCACCCGGTTCTTATTGTGTAGGTTTGCTAAGGGGATTTACCTCCTTTTTAATATTTTTGAAGGCTGCTTTATGATCCTGTTGACCTGCTATTAGCAAAAGCTTAGCTTTCAACAAAGGTAATTAAATTATAAAATCACTGCTGCAATCATCAAACTACTCATAAAACAAGAAATGAAAAAAAAAAATACCCCGAAATAAAAATCTTGCAGGCTTCTCCTCCTGTAATATTGCTCCCTGATGTTAATTACATTTAAATGGGAGAGTACTATTTTGGTATCATTCATACGCCTCCAAAAGTACTTTCCAGTTTATCATACCTGTCAACCCCAGTGCATCACAGGCTAATACTTTATTAAGAAAAAAATCATTAGGGAGCTGCTGATCCCATTTAAGTACATTGGGCAGAATGTAAGACTAATTAAAAAGCATATTTTTACATTATTAATTTCTGAGTTTCACACTTAATGAATGTGAAATGACAGGGCTACTATTTTTATATTCAGGCTCTCTGGGCTCTTCAGCCAGGGGAATTCAATTCTGGGGATTTTTTGCAAAGATGCTTCTTGGGAGATTTGTTTTCAAGAACAGCTAAGCTTTTTTAGCTGTGCCTTTTTCTGGGAAATTATACCAAAGCATATTATAGTCACTTAAAAAGAGTAGTTCAATAGATGTTGTGTTGGGTTTTTTTTTTTCATCACACTGCTATAAAAGTATTTTAGATGAGGTATAAAATATGGTTTTTAAATGATATTATGATTTGCAAACACTAAAAAATAATTGCGGTGGAGTTGAGAGAGAGCGAAAACATCTAATCTTTATTGTGTAAGACAATGTGATAAAATATTTTACAGCCAAAAGCTCATTTTGCATCTGGAAAATTGTGTAAACTGATGGGAGGGGGGGCAAAAATCTCATTAAAACCAAAGGTTATTTTTAATATTCCTCAAACAAAGCAATACTTATAACTGCATTTCCCCTCCCTGTATTTATTAAATTAGACAATTGTGCGAATGCCTGATGTTCTATTTAAATAAAGACATAAAGTGATGGAGAGCGTGGGATGAGCTAATGGGGATGGAGAGATGGTTTGGAAGAGAGATCCAGCCCCGGGAATGTCGGGATGGTGGAGTGTCGGTGCCGTTCCAGCCGTGGTTGAGCCTTAGGTGTTGCATTCCCGAGCCCTGTGCCGGGGCCGCCTGGCACCGCGGCCCCGCAGCACTGCCACTTTTATAGGGCTCTGCGAGGAGGAGTGGAGAGAAGCAGGGATTCTTTTTTTTTTTTTCTCCCTCTCTCTCTCTTTTTTTTTTTTTTTTTTTTTTTTTCAAATTTTCTTCAATTTCCCTCTTTTTTTTTTCCCCCCTCTCTTTTTTTTTTTTTTTTTTTTTTCCTTTTTCCAAATGTGCTTACAATTACCTCTCTGTATTTTTATTGTCTTTTTACTAACCACAAAACTCACACTGGAGGCAAAGCTTAACGGCTGAGGCTTTCCTCGTGTAAATATTAGGAAATTACATTTGTACAAACTGCGCGGCTTTGTAAAGGGGGCTGGAGCCACTCCAACACAAATTAATCAGGATAAAGTTGCTCTATGTTCAACATGACCATAGTTTATTTTCTTAAAGTATTAATTTGTCAACAGCTTTCCTGCCTCGCTGTGACTCATGTGGATGGCATTGAGGGAAGACACAGATGCAATCTTGCTGCTCTACCTTGCGGTTTTAGGAACCAGCTCCAGTTAATCAAACCATAATTGTGTTTAATTCCTCACTATTTGTTTTCCTACCAAAGTCAAATGACTGAAATACGAATATGAACCTGTGTTTAGGTATTGTTTTCCTTAAAAAAAGAAAAAGGCATGAAAGTATTTTAACTGTTTGCTAAACAATTTTTACTTACAAGCCCTTCCCTCCTCCACTGTTTCCCCCCCTCCCTCAGCCCCAAAATAAATAAATAAGCTCTGGCAATAGCTTTTCAGCTGGTGTCCTTTGCTTTTTTCCCTCCTCAGTCATTCCCAGTGCGGAAAGCGTTGCTTTCCAGCATGTCTCCCCTCACCCTTCTGCCTTCGCTCACTGCTTATTATATCACCCTATTTTTAATTATATCTTGATTTTCGTAAAATGATCATTCGTTGTTATGTTTCTGGAATGCAAACGTGAGCGTAATGGGATCTATTTTTCAGAGTTGCCAAAACAAATTAAGGGAAACATTCGGCTCTTCCTTTGCCAAATGTTTTAGTGTTTTTCCATGAAAGCAAATCTTATTTCGAACTGTATATTAAAGCTTAAGTAAATAATGCAGCCTGGAAGAAGCAAATTCTATTGTAAAATCAGTGCCTGTTCCCAGGCTTTGCCAGTGGTACCTGCACTGGGCTCTGCCTGGGAAGAACTGGGATAATGATGAAATATTGTTAATTTTAATTTGCCTTTTGCAGAAACACCGAACTTTTTCCTGTGTGCTGCATGCAGTCCCCATAAATATGGAGCATTTGTTGTGGCCGCCTCACGGATGCCCAGGTAGGTGAGGAGGCTCTGGGGTAACAACATCACGCAGGGCTGGATCTGGGAGCAGCTTTAGGCACTGAGCTTTGTTAATTGTGGGTTTGGGGGCTCGACTGTTCTTTAGCATCTTTTATTAACATACATCCCCAAATAATATTGACACTCTTCTTGTTTTATTAGTACACGTTTACCTTGTTCATGGTTTTATTATTCAAGAATGCAGTTGTTGCCAAGTATTAATCAATATATTATGCTGCTCAGTTGGGCAAGCTGTACAAAAACATAGTGCCCCTAGGGTTAATACAGTCAAGAACTAGAAAAGTGTTTCAGACATGTACACAACATGTGGTTTACTATTATCATTAAATGAGGTGAACTGGGACTCTATACATATGGATTTTGAATTGCATAAATTTTGATTGATATCATTTGAAGACTGAGACCCTGAAAGGCTAGATTTTGTGAAAGACGATACACAGGCCAGCTATTACCACATACAATAATACCAGGAAAAATATCTGAAATGAGCAAGGCAGCTGGCTTTTAAATAGCTAAAACATAACATCAATACTTATTTTGAATAATGGAAAAAAGAGGTAAAAGATGTTGACCTCTGCCTGACAATAACATGTTCCAAAAGTAGAACTGGTCCCAGGAGAAAACCCCCTGCTCAACAGTAGCGACTAAGAAATTTTTTTCTTTCTTTCTCTCTTTCTTTCCTTCTTGTTTTCTCTTGCTTTTCTTTTAATTTTTTTTCTTCATTATTTTTTTCCTGTTTTAATACTTTATTTTCCCTCCCTGGCAAAGGTAAATGTGCTTTTGAACACGCAGGCAGCCGCCAGCAAAAAAAAAANAGGCAGCCGCCAGCCAAAAAAAAAAAAAAAAAAAGAAAGAACCAAAAACCTAACAAAAAGAAAACCCCAAGAATTTTTGCAAATTCAGGAAACACTTGAGAGGTAAAACCAACATCCTGAGACAGGAGACAAGGCCAGCTTTTGACACCGGGCTGGACCTGCGAGGCCGAAGGAAACCTGGAGCCAGGAAGCGACCGCCGCCGGGGTCAGGCCGCCGGGGACCTCGCTCCTGGCCGAGCACCGCAGGCCCCAGCCCGCCTTTTCATGGGAAATTTGCTGAAAATTTGCTGATCTGCATGAAACATTTCTTGGAGGGGGAGAGGAAGAGCCTTCCCTTGGCTTCTTGTGGGTTCCTGGTTAAGTGGGGACGATAATGTATGCGAGGAGTGTGAGGAGGCAGCGGGGCTCGGAGGCCCCCACGTCCATTTTTTCCCACTGTGTGACACACATGGAAAATCATCAATACCTCGGTTGGCCAGATTCGTTCAATTTGCCTGTATTTGTTAAAACTTTTGAGGGAGCACCGGATGCTTAATGCTTCATTTATGATTTATGCTCCATAAATGTATTAAAACATTAACCATATTTCTGCTATGGCATACTTGAATTCTCCTGGGGAGAAGCCGGAGCGTTTCTCAGGCTGCTACTCCGGCTTCCCTGAGGAGCGAGATTATTTGTGTTGTGTTACACCTCCAAGTGTTGATTAGGCCTCGGTGTTACCCTGACAGAAGTGTCGTGTGGTGCTTCTCTTTAATGGGGTAATAAGCTACATCAACTGCATGAAGGAAATGTTCCTTTTCAAGTCAGAAATGGCAAAAAAAGTTGGTGTGTGAAGCCAGCGAAGGCTCTGTCCCCTCTGTCCCCTCCACTCCAGCAATACCCTCCTCTAATAGCAAACTGGTGGCTGTAGCACTTGGGTGGTTCGGGCAAATTTATAATCAGGGTTAGAACTCTCTAATATATTAAATGGTTACACAGCACCCTTTGCCGTGCCCGGCTTTTAACCGCCTCACAGCCCGGCAGGCTCCAAAACACGGCTGTTAATTGGAAAGTAGGAAGGTTAAAAAATAGACAAACTAGTTTTCTGGCTTGGCTTTGACAGCGTGGGTTATTTATGCAGGTTTTTTGTTGCGCCTTTTTTTTTTTTTTTTTTTTTTTTTGGCAGGTTTTTTTTCTCCTTGTTTCATTTTTTCCCCTCTCTTTTTGTGCTGGGGTGGAGGGGTGGGGGCGGTCTGGAGGATTTCTTAGTGGTTGGGAAGCTTCACATTTTTCAGTAAGCATTATTGGGTAACAATTGGTGCAAACATTATGGAGGGGGAAAGGCACATAAATCACGAAATAAAAAAATAGTTTCTGCACATTTTCAAAAAACACGTTGTGCTCTCTGAGGTCCTTTTCATTTTAACCAAATCAGGGGGAACTTGTCCTCACAGCGGCAAGGCAGATGGAACAATAAATCACAGGAACCATTGACTGCCTGCAGTGTACTCTCCACAGCTGTCACTTTTTTGTCTCTTTGGTTTTAGCTGACATGGTTTGAGGTCCACTGTGAACCAATCTGGACTTTTTTTTTACCGTCATATCCATCAAAACGACCAGTAGCCATCAACCTACTGCAGCGATCGATTCGTTTGCTTATTCTCACGCATAAGCCAATACTCAGCTCACTAGGTGAGGCTTGGGAGAAGCACCTCATTTTAGCTTTTTTTTTTTTTTCCCCCCCCCCCTTTTTTTTTTTTCTTCTTTTTTTTTTTTTTTTTTTTTCTCCCCCCCTCTTTTGCCTCCAGCTACAACTGTGATTTTCTGAGTGGTCTTGGCTAACGTTATTAAAGTTGCATCATGATAGATACAGAGCGGAGCCGGCAACGGCTTCCACCCACAACAACAGCAAACCCAAGAACAACCGTGGGGTTTTGCTGTTGTTTTCAGTGTTGCTTTCCAGGTGTAGCGAGACGTTTGCTAAGCTCGGAGTTTCCAACTCATTGCTTATTTTGCAAAGTAAACAAGCAAATGTTATGTGCATAACCTTAGCTGTCTCTGCAAAGGTCAGTGCCTGGCTGCCGATTTCTTCTCCTGCCTTTTGGTGGCACTCTGATGCCAGTGATTCCTTCTGGCGTGTTTGGGAAACAAGACGTCCTTTCTTAACAAAAGACTCAATCTACAAAAGGCTGCAAAACAAAAAATTGATTAAATTTGAACTAGAGTATGAAAGTTTAGTTGGGTGGGTAAAAGCCCCCCCCAAGTGCTAAATAAGGGCACCGTGGGCTGAAAGGTTGTGCTGGGCTCAGGCAGGACTGTGTGGGATGCTGTTAAAACAGGGGGTCCCTCCACGATCCAACAATACCTATGGATAGTTGGGATTGAAGATCACATTATGTGGTTTCAGTTTATGACCTGAAACGTTGCAAAGTGTCTTTTGCATTTTAGCAAAGTGTGTTCTCCGAAGCACCGTCTGTCACAGACTGAACTTCAGACCACGTTTTGGATAAGGGTGTGGGGTTTTTTGTGGTATAAATAGAAGTGTGGAGATACATAGGTAATACAGTCAATACAGTCGTATTAATATTTTTTTTAGTGTCAAAAATACCTGCTCACTTTAAAAAACCTTCAGTTAGGTCAAGTTAAATTTATTATATACAATTTTTTTTTTATAGCTGAACTCTGAGATTTTGACTCAAGGTGACAGCTGAAAAGCACCAGAAACCCTTGGAATTTCAGATCTATATATTACTATAAAGGAAGAAAATAAAGTTCCGCTAGGAGAAGGCAGGGAATTGCATTTACCAAATATACATAGTTTAAAAAACACAACCCCTGAAACATTTACCTTAAAAAAAGTCAAGAGAGCAGAAGTTTTCTTTTGTATCTATAGAGCAAACATCCCTGGGATTTGTAATAAAAACCCAGTTATGAGATCCGGGGTCCCTCCTGTTAACAAGGATCTCTTAGCAGATATTGAAATATTGCCACGTTGGAGAGAAGTTATTTAAGGACCCTCCAGGAGCTGATGCAAAGGCAGATTCTGCTGAGACTGTTTTCCTCTCTGCAAACCTTTGAAGGGAGAGTGTCCTGAACATATTCCACTTTAGAGAGATGCAACAAATAACAAGCTACAGCCAAAGCCAGCCCAGAGTCATGATGAATTTCAAGGAGCGTGACCAATAATCCTTCTACTTATCTTAAAAATCCTATGCAAGTAGTAAACCATTTCCAATACAACTGGAATCAAAGTGTGAGGGGAAAATAAGAAAGAAAAATCACAGAACAAGCCATCTGTCAGTGAGCAACCCAAGAATTCTGAGTCCACTCAAGTAGTTAGTGCATGTTTTTCTGCCCTGCTAATGGATTGCATATTGTTGAAAATATGAATTACAAAATAAATCAAAAGAAAGTAGCTGTTGTGGGTCTGATCCTGCTCTTGGATTCAGTGAAAATATCAACCTGATTGTGTTTGCTGCTACTGGGGTGCAGATCAGATTAATTATTCGGTGTAAATTACTCCAGATTGTCAATCGGAGCTCTCTAAATTTACTCACAGCCCGAGGAATGAGGCTGAGAGTCGATGAGGGTCAGACCAGTTTAGGCTGTGGATTTTCACAAACCCTCACCCTTAACTCCAGGACATACACACACATCTTAAATATACCTTTAAAAATGTCTTGTGCTGGGGAGATGCCAAACAGCTCTTGCTCCCTTTAGGGGAGACATGAAGAGTTACAAACCATGAGCCCTGTGCCAGAGCTGCTGCCTAGAAAAAAAATCCCTGTTTCAAGTGACTCAGAGTTTTGGCTGAAGAGGGAGAGCAGGATAAGAGGGCCCTGCGTTATAGCAATTACGCAGGAATAAGGAATTTCACTCTGATTACCGTGCCAGCAAAATCTGTATATATATAATATCGGATAACATGGTCCTGCCTGTGAAAGGAAGGCCACTAATTCCACAGAATTCTTATTTTCAAATGAATTCCAATGGCGAGAGCAGGGAGCAGCTTTGTTAAAAGGGCCAGTCATTAATATGTCTAATGGGGACTTTTCTCTCTTTCCTACTGAACAGTCTCTAATATAATTCCGTGTTTAACCAGGAAGCAGTCCTGCATATTTTCTGATTAGCTTTCCCTGGTAGATATTTAATAAACGAAAGAAATGGGGAAAAGGAAAAAGGCAGCGCGAACACAAAACTTTGCTCATCACTCGGCTGATAAACACCATGGGCTTAACATGTACAAAGCTGTGTGAGGTGGGTATAAGGTGGGAGCTCCTGGGCTGTTCCATGTGCTCCATGTGCTCAGTGCCTGGCACAGGCACAGTCCTGGCAGGATCGGGCCCGCGGGTGCTGCCGCCGCCGCTGCCGCTGTTGTTGTTTTCCAAGAGGAAATATTTCGGGGCTGCCCTAACGTTAGTGCAACATATCACTCGGGCTGCATTCCCTGCTGACTGCAGGCTGTTTGATGAGTAATTAGGAGACCTTCTCTTTAGTTTGTTTGACATATTTTACAAAACGTGCGAATCTGTGAAAAATTTGCTTGTTCATTTAAAAGGCAGAGTTCCTAAATGAAGCTAAATAGATATAATTTTAGGAGGCTTTTTTTTTTTCCCTGTTACAACTTCAAACACAATAGGCTCTTTTTGCCTCAAAAAGGTTTTTTTTTTTGTTTCTGTTGAGAAGTAATTATTCTGTTGCTGCATCTGTGTAGCTTCACTGAGAGCTCATACAGAGAAAATCTCTGTAATACTTAGAGATAAACATATCTAGACACACAGATATTCATGTGTGTACTTAAGTTTGTTTATATTTTACACCCACACATCAAAACTGGTATCATTAGCTACTTACTGGAAAGCAATAAACTCAGCTCTCTTTCCTCTGCCCACATCAAAGGTGAACACTTTTTTCTTGATTTTCCATCTTTAGCAAAGAAACCTCAGAGAAAATTTTAAATATTCTCAAATATTCCAGCACCCATTCTGCTCCTTTTGTGAAATACACTTTGAAGATCATTTGTTGCTTCACATTGCATGATTTCAGCTGCTAATTTAACTTTCCTAACTACGGCAGTGTTGTGTAATTAAAAAGTTAATTTTTTCTTGGTTTGAAACTGTCTGGAGTTTTTTAAAACGGAAATATGATTTTCTTCCCAGCAAAAAGAAGTGAGACCTCTCAGCACCCTGCATTTCAGGCAAAGTTGCTTATTGCGCTATTCAGAATTAGAAATAAAAATTTATATATTCAGAAATAAAAATATAACTTATCTCAATTTCTTTCCTGTCAAAAAAGAACTCTGGTATTTAGAGCCGAGCAGTCCTACTGACCCAAAGGTTAAAGTTTTCCCCAAAAAAGCAATGCTGGAATAAGGCTGTGCTAGCTGAGATTAAAATCCTTTTGTGCTGTAAGATGTGAGCATAGGGATGATTTAAAAACCCCATACTTTTCTAGTCAGCTCTACTTATTGCTTCAGGCTGAGCATTTTGTTTTTCCTTTTTCTTTTTTTTTTNTTTTTTTTTTTTCTTTTTTTTTTTTTTTTTTTTTAATCCTTTCTTTTTTTTTTTTTTTTTTTTTTTTTTTTTTTTTTTTTTTTTCAAGTGAACACTTGCTTATTTTGGGGAAGCATCTCATTTATCTGTGCCTGCTTCTTCCAGAGACTTTTTCCTGCTGGAGAATTACTGCCTGGCACATCAATAGGCTGCAAATTATATAAGGGCTGTGTTTAACTTGCAGCCCGATTGCCATTGTCGGGAGGGTCCCTGTCTTTTAGCTAAACTGCCTTTTTCTGGAGGAATTTCAGATGTCTGTAATTGCTTCTCCTTTCAGCACAGCTTAAGGTATCAATATCAACTCGATTTGAATATCATAAGTGGGAAGTTGCTCTAAGCAAAACAAAAACATGTCAGTTGCCCAGGTGACATTTTGTAGCAAACAAGGAAATCACAACTCCAGGAAGTGTTGTATTTTATGCCAACAACAATATGACAGTTTTCTCTGTAAAGAAAACATGACACTTTTCCAAATATCAGAGGATGCCTCCGCTGCTCAAGGGATTCCTGTACTGTCACTGAAATGGAAGGTCACAGGCTGGTTTCATGATTTCTATAGTTTCAAAATGTTGTGGTGGAGCGTTTGCACGCTAAATGCTGTAGGCTAAGGGAAATCTTTCCCTTCATCTCTGAAAGAAGTGACAGGAAGAAAAAGGTCCTACTTTGACAGCAGTAACCTCTAGGTCTAGAGGTTCTGCCCCAAGCAACTCTGAAGTAAAATTACCTATGTTAATGTGTTATCCTCGCTGTCATCCAGGCACACGTGTGTGAGCGTGCAGAGTCAGAGGGGTGAGTGTGCAACCCAGGGGCTCCAGCAAATGCTCCTGTCCTGTTTTCACCTGGCTGTAATAAACGCTGGAAACTTTCTGCAAATGATTTCTTTTAAGAGGTGGGGTTTCCACTTCGACTTCAAGAAGGTAGGGACTGACTCTCTCTGCCAGTGCCTAATTCTTGACGCTTAAATAAACAGACTTTTGCTTTCAGCGCGGGGAAAAAAGTTTTAACTTCAAGGCTATGGACAGGATCAAAACACATTTGTTTCCAGCCTTCCTCCTTTTTTTATTCTTCCTTTTCCCCCTTAAAAAAAACACACCTTAGTCTATAGATTATATACTTCCTGCTGCCCTTTTTATAAGCAATAAGAATTTAATAACTGAGGGCAACTCTATAGTAATATTTATATGGGTCAAGTGGCTTAAAAGTATGCAATAAATGTAAAGTTATGAACCACATTGCCCCTTTTTAAATAATGCAGCTAGCACCGAGATATTAGGTTTCATATTCTGGAAAAAGGTGTTTTAGCCTAGGCTTTAGGAGTACACCAGACATGAAAAGTTATACTGATCCCATAATAAAGTCACTGCCTGCTTAATATGGTGTGTTATGTAGAGCTCCAGATCTTAATAGCAGACCACAGCAAGAACGTCCCAGATGATATCAACAAAACCTTCGCTTTCTCATTAGCAATCAGCAAATTCTCCTGGTGTCTGCTGGTTTCAAATAAGGGCAAGTGCCTCTATTCCTGGTGTGAAGCCCAATAGGATAATAGAAATAATGTAGTCTAATCAGCAGCGAACACATGAGATCCCCCCGTCAGAGCAGGGCTTGGTGACTCCCCTTCAGCAGCTTGTAACAGCCTTCCTGGTCCTGAGGAGCAGGATCTGTGGGACTGAGGGAGAGGGAGCAGGAAAAGCCACTCCTCGTGCATTTCCACCACCACCTCCCTGCCAGAGAACAGCTACTATTTACAAACAGGAGGGGTTTGAGGATGCTTGCATAAAAATAAATATTAACCCCCCCCTTTAGAGTCGTTGTTTTGAATACATAAAGAAAAGCTGCGCGTGGTTTCTGTGTATATAAACACATCTACGTGTGCATGGGCTGATTGATTTGATTTGATCTCACCACACCATCGACTTCTTTGATAAATCTGATCAAATATTTGTCATCACGGCCCAAATGACTATTCCTTTGTTGTCCAGCACACTACTGATGTCTGCACACTGTCTGCACCTGTATTAGTATTTTTTTTTTATTTATTCCTGTTAGATTTAAACAGATTTTGTGTTTGGACATACATGTGCAGTAGGGTATTTTTAAACATGGGGACAACCACTGCTGGTAAGCCATTATGATGTAAGTGTGAAGGACATTATCCTGCTCTTGCTGCCTAAATAATCCGTGGTTATGCTGGGGAAATGCAGAAGAGTTTCAGTTTTTGCACTGATTTTCTAATTGTAAGGGTTTTTTCACCCCCCTCATTTTTCCTTGTGATTTCTGTGTGCTCTTAGAATATCACTGATTTCTATTTAAGAGCATTTTTTGCACCCTTGTTCAGCCCTGGTTAAAAATTAAGCCTGTGAATGTGGCTGGTGCCATGCAAGGAAATGCAAGTCTAAGCTGCAGCAGTGTAAACAAAAAAGTGTTTTAAGAGGTGCTTAACTGTGTTTTGAACCCTGATTAAGCCTAAGGTTACCCAGTGTTTATATGTGCATTTGGAGTGCGTTGGGAAAATTCAGTGTTTAATGGTTCCTGTGCTGATCTTTTGTTAGAGCCCTGGGCTGTGGTGCCTGAGAGCAGCGATTACTGGTCAGATTAAAAACCACAAACTCTCTCTTATTCCGAGTTTTGTTCAACTTTATTCCTGCTGATGGGAAGCGGGGGTCCCCGTATCTCCCGGAGTTAGGATTTTAAAAACTGACACCACGACTCAGTCCCCCAAGCTCTGATTTATTTGCTGGAGTAAATAGTGAGGTAAGGGGGTGCTATTTTGGACACATTCATAAAATTGGGAATGGTTTCTATCTACGGGTCTTATTATGGTTCTTGGGTCTGATTTTTTCTTTTAATAAGGTGGACAAGGATGGAACCCATGAAGGGCAAATATTCCAAAAAAAACATAAAAGGTGATGACAAACAGCAATGAGGCAACAGCACAAAGCCTCTTGCTTCCAACTTCTCTGCACTGTTTTGAATTCTATGAATGACCTTGCTGAGCGCTTCATTCTCCTAAAATAACGAGCAGGTCAATACCAGTCCTGCTTGTGTGATAAAATGCAGTAATTGCTGACCAGGACATGTCCACAAAGGAGCTGGGAAAGCTGATCTGTGGGAGCGAGGACATTTTCACCAGCAGGGTCAGGAGATCCTGACAGTTCAGGACAGTCCATGGCAAAGGAAGACAAGGAATGTCGAGGCAGACCGAAAAAAAGAACTGATGGATGAGGGTGACATTACCAAAGGGAAAACTGTGCTGGCAAATAAATGCATATTTACTAAAAGAAACCCTCTTGTTTATGAGAAGTGAGAGGTGAAATTGAGACTACTGATGCTAAATTGCATGATTATTTTGCTCAAGTGAGAGGGAAAAAAGGGCTCTGGGGGAAAGTTGGCTCTGCAACATCCAAGCACCAGCTACCTGCACCTACAGGGAGGTTAGAAATTTAGGAGAAGGAGTCTGATATCAAAGCAGGGAGGCTGTGGAGCAGACTCCATATGTGGGTAACGATGTGAAAAACCACTAACGGCTCTTAAAGCAGAGCCTGATGACAGGGGATTAGAGGACATGTCTGCAATGGAAAGGGCCCGGATGGGAAGACCCAACGAGCCTCATCCAGTCCAGTTTAATGGAAACGCCCTGGAAAGCGGAAATACTGAGGCACACCAAGCTCAGACTGTCTAAACCATTTTTGGTTACTTTTATTACTTTGGATTTAATCCGTGCAGTCTCCAGGGATGGGGAGCACCAGAGATCAACCACTGCAGCTCTGTGCTGTGGGAGGGCACCTCTCAAGATGTGCTGCAAGAACAGGGACAAGGTCTGAGGTCATATTTTACCAAAGAAAGAGATTTTGGAGTGATTTCAACAGTGTTGGTGTGCTACAGAAGAGTTCAGAGAACAAGGGGTTCAAGAGGATTTTTGTTGCTCAGGGAAAGTAGATACACAGGGCCACTGCCCTGATGTGATGCCACTTCTCTGTGTTTTACTTCATATGAACTACAAACAGATTAAAACCAGAAAAGGACTAAAAAAAGAGAGAAAACAAAGCAGGGAAAGGGGAATATTAGAATATTATGAAGAAATTCTTTCCTGTTGAACGTGGTGAGGCCCTGGCACAGGTTGCTCAGAGAAGCTGTGGTTGCCCCATCCCTGGAAGTATTCAAGGCCAGGTTGGATGAGGCTTGGAGCAACCTGGGGTAGTAGAAGGTGTCCCTGCCCATGGCAAAAGCACGGAAAAGGATTAGTTTTAAGATCCCTTTCAGTTCCAACCAGTACGTATTGCCTGAGCTTTCAAGACATCAAAGTTGCCTTCCTCCAGCCTGGGACACCACTAAAATGACACTTGTATGAGCTGTGCCTTGGAAGTGTCGTTTGCATCATGGCTTTCACTGCATCCCACACGTGGGAACGCAAACCTTGGAGTCCTGGAAACTTTGTGTGTCTGCAGCTTCTCTGCAAGCCTGACAAGGGATCATTAGTAACTCGCTGATGTCTCTCTCTGTTTGTTCTACTTCATGAGACACTTCCCCAACTAATTTAGAACAAAGCTTGGTGTTTACTTGGCTTCACAAAATGACACTTTTTTTTCCCCCAAGATTGCTGCAAAGGCTTGGGAAAGAATATTTACATAAACAGGTTTCCACTTCATCAAGAACAGGTCAGGAATGGAGGGCAAATCCAAATGGATGGGAAATAGAGTAGGGCATAAAGTGGACTAGTTGATCCTTCATTTAAGGCTGTGAAAGAAGTGCTTCGAATGTTTGTAGGGCTGTGAGGGAATCACACAGTTACCTGAGCCCCCTAAAACTGCAGGAAATATTAAGGAAGAGCTGTGGGGAGTGGTTGGCATTGACAGCAAGGGCAGGACAAGGCAAAAAACCATCTGTATGTCTCACCAGCTTTGTGCTGCAACTTCACTCTGGAAGCCTTTGAAGCCCAGAGACTATGAATTTAATTGTTAGCAACCTCTCAGGGACCTGGAGATAACACCTGTAGGAAAACTTACAGGATTCTCGCTGGAAGGAAGGGAGAGGGTGGCAGTGAGGTGAGCACCACAGATCTGCCCCTGTGAGTGGAGCCATGGTCTCCACATGAATCTGCCATGCCCAAACTTCCCTCACCAACTTTTTCCCTCTTGGGAGAAAGGTGACTCCTCAATACTAATTCCAGGAGCCGAGGGGCGTCTTGCATGGACAGAAAGAAGCAGAATTAGTTTGTGGGAAGCGGTTGGGTCCAGTATGTAAATAAAAGCAAGTCACATCCTCATTATGTGGCTCTTTTGAATAAATGTTAGCCTTTAAGTGCCAGCTGTCACTCTATGCATGGCCTCCCTTCTTACAACTAACCTCTCCGTCACCTCGCCTTGTCTCCCTAACTTGTCCTATTATGCAGTACCAAGCTGAGTCATTGTTTCAAGCAGGAGGTGACATGTTAATAGCTTAATAATAGTATAATCTCGCAAATAATAATATGCTGTCACACTGTCTGAAGCACAATGTTTACAGGAGAAGTGGTAATGTATGATGACAGTAATTTGAATAAAAATGAATTTACTGCTCTTGTCTCATTTGCAGTAAATTTTCGCATCTTTCATGCACAACTGGTGCTCCATGACCTCTTTCATTATTGCGTTCTCAGTGGCTGCTGCTTGCTTTAAAGTGAAAGGCAGGCAAATGAAACAGAAACCTGCAGCTTAATAACTGATCTCCAGAAAAGAGTTTGCACGGCAGCTTCTGGAAATCAAACTTTGTTTGTTTACGGAGCCGACCCATTGTCAGCCAGGCTGTTTAATTAATGCAAGCTGGAGGTGCCGATTGAAAAGCAGGCACGGGCTGATACCATTATGTATTGACAATTTACAAAATAATTGTCATTAAGATGTGATAGAGGGAAGGAAAAAAGGACTTGGAATACAGAGAGGAGCGTTGGGGTTGAAATTTGAGTTTGCGCAGCTTAAGGAGAAACTGTTTGGAATGCACTGGGTGTTGTTTGAAGTGGAGAAAAGCAGTCATTGAGTTAATTATAAATGTTTGGTGATATGCTAGTGGACTGGTAAAACTTAAAAAATTTTCCCTGAATATATAAAATATCTGGTTGTGGGTGGTTTCTAACTTGTCTTTTGCTGTATCATAAAATTCTGCCATTTCCATGTCTGATACGGACCAGGACTCCTGGCATTATTCTGACAAATAAATAGGGAATGTACTCGAGATCAAAACTGCCTTTGGAAAATTTAAATTCCTAGGACAGTTCCATTTCTCTGAAAGAAAAAAGAAGTTATTACGTGATGTGGTTCATTTGATGAAAAAGAAGAAAGTTTACAACTCACAACTGATATGCCTGGACTAAATTTAGTTTGATGGAATGAGGACAACTAATTGAAACTTGCTGGGACTCAAAACACTGCGCAGGACAAATTCTCCCCAGAAACTGTTAGGTTTTATCTAAGTTTAAGTGAAAGTATGGAATTAAAAAATGTGGTTTGCATGACCTAGTTCATGGGTTGAAGTAATTAAGACCCCAGATTACCTCTCTATCTTTAAATATATACAAATACAATTACGTATTTTTTCGTTACTTGTGTTTGTATTTAATAAATAAAATATTTTTCTCTAAATTGAGAGTTAAGCAGTGTTAGGTTTTTTCTTTATTTGGGGGTTTGTTGTTGTTTGTTTGGGTTTTTTTAGTAGCTCTGCTACTGCTCTCCTGTTCCTCCTGCAGAAACTGGGGCTGAGCTGGACACCAGCTTCAGTGATGGGCCACGCTGAGTGTGTGTACTGGAAAATCCATTAGGAAAGGGACACACTTGGTGATAAATCACAGTAAAACATGGTCTGTTGTATTTTGGAATCTAAGTTTCTAAGAGGGGCAAAATTAGTCTTCAGTGCCCCAGCTTTGCACACTGATACCAAAGGCTGAGATCTTTCTATTCAGCTCTTTTTAAAAATAAGACATGAATGTTTTCCCCTACATTGACATTGATTTAAGTAATTAAAAACTGCTTTCAAGCCTAACTCCCATTTTTATTTGCAAGGTCCAGGCTTGAGCTGGTCTCTAGCCCAGGAAAACTTGTGACAACAAGGAGCTGGGAGCCATTGCATGCTGCTGCCATGGGATGACCCAGGAATTGCTCTTTTATGCCTGTAGCTCACAGTGGTGTGCAACTCTTATATATCTATTTTTATGCTATTTACAGTGAAATGCAATAAATGGTGTGCATTGTGTGGCTGGATGGTGCCAGGGAACTCTCTGGCAAGAGGCAGCACACAGCTCCCCACAGGGTCAAGGTGATCTTAGGGACCCACCACCTGCCAGTTTTAATTAATATCTTCAGAGATGTTGCATCTAGAATGGACCTTCAAGTCCTTAAATTGCTTAATTTTGAACCTGGTCCAGTAGAAGTTGTCCCTGCCTGTAGCAGGGGGTTGGGACTAAATGATCTCCAAGGTCCCTTCCAACCCAAACCATTTTGTGATTTTATGATTCTATGATTTAGGAAGAGAGTGCAACCAATGGGTTTCATAAACACTTTGCAAGTTTGAGATTGTTTTTGAACTATAATTTTTTGTTTTTGTTATTGTTATTTTGTTGTTGTTGTTGTTGTTTTGTGTGGTGGGTTTTGGTTGGGTTTGTTTTGTTTTTTTTTAACATGAGCAGAGCAAGGGGCTTCACTAGGATTCCTCAGAGTAGCAAGGGGTGAGTGACCCCCTCCAGGTAACTGCATTAAAATAAATTGTTTTGTTGAGAAGATTTTTCCATTGGAAAATATTTTCTGTTTAAAAATAATTTGTGTTTTCTCAGTGTACATTTAACTATTTTCTTCATTTTGGAAATTCTAGCAGTGTGAGTTAATGATCAAAATACTTGTGACATCACAGAACCAAGTAATGGTTACTGGAGATTATGTGCAAAAGGGTAGAAAAGAACAGAGCAGCAAAGTCTCTCTGATGGAGTTTATTTTATGTGTATAAAAGGTCTCTTTTCCCTGAATCACTGATGTTCAAGGGGATATCGACACTTCTATGTCCTGCTTGCAACTCAAAGGTCCTTTATGTTGCTTAGTGCCACCTTTTAATTATTTAAATGGAGCAGATAAAAGGTCTTAATTAGGTGTATTAAAGACTGTTAAATATGTCAGAGTCCCGAACAGCCAAAATCATGCACAGATATGTGTCAGTTATTTGCCAAATGCAAGTTTCCCTAGGACAAAAATAGCTCCAAATTATTGTAGTTGTGGAAATAAATAGTGGGTGGAGCTGATTTTCCCGGCGTGAAAGTCAAGTGGAGTTTTTAATTGACTCCACCAGGCGCTGGATCA
This sequence comes from Pachyramphus minor, assembly GCA_013397135.1. Classification (NCBI taxonomy): domain Eukaryota; kingdom Metazoa; phylum Chordata; class Aves; order Passeriformes; family Tyrannidae; genus Pachyramphus; species Pachyramphus minor. Next base: position 24,110 of record VYXB01010303.1, on the reverse strand, counting down.
GCCTGTGGGGTGTTTGGTGCTCAGTTACAAGTTAGTGCTCTCTCTAATCACCTTGTTCTCTAAAGGAAATAGATACTAAACAGGAACCATCTGGTAATACATTCTGTACCTCTTAATTACAATGTTTTGAGTGGCACCTAAATAAATTTCATTTACAAGCACATGACTGCTTGTCAAAAGCTCTGTTGATAATTTTATTATTGTAGTATACCTTCTCTCTTAATGACCCCAGCCCAGTAAAGTCAGGAATATTCAGCGATATGGCAAAAAAAGTGATCATCTTAAAAAAAAGAAAGGCACAAACTCCATCTTTCAAGGAGTGTTTCTAATTATTTTCAATTTTTTTGCTGCTTGGAATACCTTTACACATGACATGGTGATGTACCCACGTGAAAAATGACCAAACCTCTAATTTCTTGGTAGAGAGGAGAAGCTGAGGCAGCTCTGTGGAGAGCCTGGGATTGTTGTAAAGTGCCTGTGTTATTTTATGATCTGTGTGTTCCTGGGTAGATGTACTGTAGCATTTAGACAATTTTCTCTTTGTTAGCTGCAGGAAAAGATCAATATTATAAAGAAGTTGAGTGACTCTGTGAATTAGTCTCCTGCGTTTTCACCCCGGGAAGTGGGGATTTAAATCCTGTCCCTGGTTTTGAGGCTGAACCACAAGCCCTGTTCAAAGTCCACATTGGAACCTCCCTCAGATTTGGAGGTTTTCAGTTTGGGGTTACTGGAGCTGAAAAGGGCTTTTCTCATGTCTTAGTAATCTCTGGTGGGAATTAGTCTGTATTAAAAAATCAACATATAATTTGGCAGGATGCAGGATGATTGGCAGCTTCTCTTCAAGGTAAACCTGGGACAGCTCTTGGATGGAGGTGTCCCCACCATGCTCTGTGGCACCCTGGATCTCATGTAAAGTTTTTTTTGAAGTGAAAGGAAAGATTTTCTCATGCCATGACATTAGACAGTGGCACATCCACTTGCCAGGGGTGAGCAGCATCCTGAGGGCAAAACTGAATTAAAAAACAAAAAAAATTATGAATAATGTCCAGCTTTTAGTAAGTTTTTCTGGGAAACTGCTAATTCATCTTCATCTACAAATGTCTTTTTAAAATAAAAAGTTGGAAGAGACAGAAATACTAAGAGGAAGGGCACAAGGGAGGTTTCTGGGAAAACAGGAGGAATGTGGCACCTGGAGGGGTTTCGTCCACTTCTTTGGGATGAGCTGCCCATGGGAAAACACAGCAGCATAAAAAGTAAAATAACCTTATTTCTAAATTCATGGCAAATTAAAAAAGGATTCCTACTGCTCTCAGCAGGCTCCTTTATTCCTTTTTAGTTTCAGTTGATGGTTTTTCTCTTCTTAAAATAATTTTGTCTCCAGGTCTCAGTCTTGATGTGGGAACTTTAGGAAACAGATAAGCTTTCAAATATTTTTTTAATCAATGCTTTAGCAAGCTAGAGTTGAAATAGCACTTAAATTCAGAGAGGTACTGGTAAAATAGAGAGGATGATCTTCACCAGGAGGGTTTGTAAGTCAGGTTTGAGGCGACTGAGCTGCCTGAGCAGGAGAGGGAATTCACTGTACACAGCAAACTGTTATCCCCTACAATATAATATCTGGATTTGAAGCTGATATTTAAAGAGGGCACTTGCTTTACTTATGAGATTAAAGGCAAATGCTCTCTTTTAAAAATGAAGTCATGCTGTGTTTTGCACCTTTTGACACTTATTAACTCAGGTCATTAAAAAGAGGCTAATTAAAAAAGAATGTAAAACAAAAGAGTCATTTGTCTATCGCCGAGCTCGGTTCTTCATGTGCTCTGGCTGGAGGCAGTCTCTGTTTAAACCTTGGGTACAGAAAGCACTGGGAGCCACTGGGGCATGCTTGGAGCTTGTCATGGCTTTTGGCAACACTGTGGTCCGGCTCATTATGCACCTCATAAAGAAGAGAAGTCATTGTCATCAAAATTAGCTGGAGCTGGAATTTACATTCGTGGAAATTTTGGTTTCACCACTGTCCTCTGGGGCCGGACAATAAAGGAAACCTTTTCCCAGCTGCAGTTAAAGAAAGTGAAGTTCAATAAACGCCGAGTGCTTCGTTAAGGCGTTTCCGAAAGGACTGAGCTGTGAACACGTGAGATTTTACAGCTGATGAGAATTTGGTACAAGCAGCGTGTGAAGTTCACTGGTTTTGGTGTGTAAGATGTGCTCAGCACACCCAAAATTGGCTTGTAAAGAGAACAGCCTCTTTTAACCGCTATTCATCCCAAAGAGGTTTCTGTTCTTCCAAAGGGAGAGTTTGCTGGCAGGTAGTTTCTCTCCTATAAGGTTCAAAAGTTGTTTTTTCACAGGAATAAACTTTCCCAATGCTAGTGAGGGAGACCTTATGAGGACTTGCAAGGATGTAAGAGCAGGTTTGTGGGGTACCTTTACCAAAAGTATGTGTTGCACTGGTCGGTCTGTCCCGAAGCTCATCCAAACGGACCAAACTGGAGCTATTTTGAAGGCAGGAGTTTTTCTGGAAGGGTTTTACACCCTGCTGAATTCTGCAGAAAAAACCATACAGGCTGATTTTCCTTGGAGGATGCTCACCTTTCCCCAGGCAGATCCAGGTGATGGTGCTTGCCACTGGTTCAGCCACGATGCTGCAGGTCCAGAGCTGTAAAGATATTTATGGAAGTATCTCCTGCAGAGTTTCAATTCCTTCCCACAGCTATGGGCCTTGCTGACCTCAGAGCTTTGGGTCAATCACAGAACATTTCTAGAGAGGGTTCTCCTAACAGAAATGTGCTCCTCAGAAAATCCAAGATTTGTGGGTTGGAATTGATTTTGGCCGCTGTTTTTTAAAGCCTCCCCAATCTCTCCCCACACAGATGACCGTAAATTCAGTCCAGAGCCTTGATTCACAAGGTATTTAAACAGATGCTCTTATTTAAACATAAATCCTATCATAAACTTCAAATTTATGCTTACATGATATCCTGACTTAGGGTCTTAGAGCTGGAAAACACAAAGGGATTAATGAACTTAAGGAAAAGGTTAGGAATGTCATTCAAATGCTGATTGAGGCAATGGCCTTTCCAAGGCAAGGTCTCTGCAGTGCTGGAGTCCAGCCCAAACCTGGGAGAGGGAAGGAGGCAAGAGGGGGTTAGATCCTGCCGAAATCTCAGGTATGGTAGTGCCAAGGGACCACTTCCACCTCCTTATTCCCTGTGCTGGCACATCCCCTGCCAGCCAAGCCCCAGCAGCGCCCGCTCAGCCCCTCGCTTCTCCTCCCAGCCAAGGAGGGCTCTGGGGGGCAGCCAGAGCAGACTGGGGAGTTTAAAGCCACCCCCACCCCCCAGAATTAATACATAGATCCGTGCATTGCAGAAACCCGTGTGCCAAGTTCAGAGCTTCAAAAGCAGCGGCGCACAGGACCAAAGGGTTAATAAACGTCTGCAGCAAAGCGTCTGGCGCTGGTGGGGGCTCCGATCATCACGGGAGGGAGCGGGACCTGCTTTGTGCAGGAATCTGGCTGTAACCAGAATATCCTGCAGGAAGCAGTCGTTTTAAACAAGCCATTTTTTGTTCTGGAATATAATTAATACATCAGGTCATGTTTTGTACTGCCAGTGGCGTGTTTATTACATTATTACTTCACAGACATTTTTCGCTGTAGTCCAGGAGTTAGGAGTCACTGGCTTTCTCACAGAGCTATCCCATTTAAGCAGGGTAGGTTTATACCTAGTCTGTGAATATTCATGTCTCCTGAAAATAATAACAGTATTATTGTTGCTGAAATCTTCAGGGAAGCTAGCTGCCAGTGAGAGATTATTTAAAGCAGGTTCTCCCATCACCCCTCCCCAATGAAAATGCTCAGAAAAATCCTTATAGACAGATAGGCACAGGGTTTTTTTTTTTTTTTTTTTTTTTTTTTTCCTAAAGCCGTGTTTCCAAGGATAAAATCTTACTTGCAAAGATCCTTATTACATGTGCGTACCCTTAAGCTGCTGAGATGACACCACCACTTACAGGTGGTGGAGTGAAAGCAAGCAAAAGCACCAAACCCCTAAAGTCTCAAGTCACTGCAATCATCTTCAACTCCCAAATTGTCCTGGAAGGAGAATA
>VYXB01010303.1:0-17500 GCA_013397135.1 Pachyramphus minor | reverse complement strand
CACGCACAAAAGCGAAAAGATTCAAAGTTAAGGGTGAAACTCTATCCCTAATTCTTTATTCCTTTATATTTTTTTTTTTCTTCTTTTTAGGGGGGAAAGGAGATGAAAAAGGGCTGTAACATGAAAGCCTGAGCATGGGCTGGCGGCTGGACTCGGATCCAGGGCACGGAGCCACCGCGTGCCGCCGCTTCAACCCGGGCTGCCAAATTCCAGCGCACTCAGAGGATGACCCGCAGCAACCCCATTTCAGGCTTGGGTGTCTCTTCAGAGGAGGCTGCCAATTAGAGAGAGCAATGCCAAATTATTTGGCAGATCTGTGCCACGGACAGACAGCCAGTCCTAGATTCACACTGCTCTCCTTGAAGTAATTACCATGACAATAATGCGAACTTGAATAAAGCAAACATTTTTACGGCAGAGGAGAGGGGCGTGAGAAGAAGCGGACAGGGAGCTGGAGGAACTGATCCTGTTTCGCTAGTGAAATGTTTGATTTGGCCCGTGACTCCAGCTTGGTTGCTGGAATGGCATCTGCTGCTGCCTTTGCATCTGTCCACCAGTGGCTCTCGGAGCTCACGGGTTGGTCGTGGTTTGCTATGGTGTCCAGTGTCGAGGATACAAGAGCACAGGCAGTGCCTCTCACCCTTGTCCTTCTTCTCCTCTATAAAGAGTAAAAACAGAAAAGCGACACCAGAAAATACTCTGGTGTAGATGCACTGAGGAGAGTTGGGTGAGTCCAGGGTGAGCCTTTAGTGTGGAATGACCTGGAATTTCTTCACTGGAAGGGTGGTCAGGTGTTGGAACAGGCTGCAAAGGAAAGTGGAGGAGTCACCATTCCTGGAAGAGTTAAAAAGGCATGTGGATGTGACATCTGGGGACATGGTTTGGTGGTTAATAGTTGGACTCCATGATCTTAGAGGGCTTTTCCAACCTTAATGATTCTGTGATTCTATAAATGACCAAGCAGGGGATGGAGGTGTTGCAAGGAGGTGGTGAAGGAAGAGTGGCCTTTCAGGGTGGTGAACATAAGTCCTTTCTGCCTGTCTTTCCCTGCATTCCTACCACAGCCATTGCTAGGAAAAACAAGCAACATTTTTGGCTATACAGGATCTTGCAACCAAGGAAAAAACAACACCATGTTGGCTGTGGATGCAGCACCATGTTGGTTACGGCCCTGAGGCCTCTGCAGGATTCCCACCATCCATGGAGAGAATTCGGGGACAACCTCTCTGGGGACATCCCTGGAAGTGTCCAAGGCCAGGTTGGACAGGTCTTGGAGCAACCTGGTCTAGTGGAAGGTGTCCCTGCTCGCGGCAGGGGGTGGGAGTGGATGATCTGTAAGGTCCTTGTCAACCTGAACTCTGTGAAATCCCATTATCCCACTTTATCCCAGGTAAAGTGTCCTCCCAGATGGGCCACAGCAGAAATCTCCCCCCTCACGTGTCCCTGCCCAGCTCTTGTACAAGGATATTTAATTCCAGCCTGAAACAAAGGCGGTTGTCGCTCATTGCCTCTTGAACACGGCTGGGAAAAGTAGACTGTCAAGGGGAGTTTACTTCCTTTGTTAATAAAAGAGAAGAAAAAGAGTTTATGGATCTTTTCCTGAATATGAATATTAAATAGTCTAGTTGTGGGAACCCTGATTTTAATTTCCTATGTCTTTATTTGGAATTCTACTCCCTCTTGGAAAGGTGTCTACTTAAATATAGGGGGAAAGGGAATTTAATGAATTACAAAAAGGGTTATTTTACATGGAAAATGTGTATTCCTGGCTATTTCCATTTAAAGAACATGACATTAGTGTGGAAATTGCCCCTTATGAACAGGTCATTAATGTCAACTCTACTAAAACTGACATCACCTGCTACTATTTTAATTGTGTGTTTTACTAATGTTAACCATTTTCCTGACAATAGAACCCCCCTAAGCTTAATGAATCTTTGCAGAATACATAAACCAAGGTCAATATGTAAGAAATGCTTCAAATGTTAAGAAACTCTCCCTGCAAAGCCAGCAGGAAAGTTTATTATTCTTTTACATTCATAAGAATAAGAGCAAAAATAGAAATCCTATGCAATATGTTTTCCAGATCATCCTATATAAAANGGGGGGAAAGAGAGAAAATGAAATCCAGATTTGTAATTCCTAACAGGAGAAATTCGATCCTTTCCAATGTTTAAGTAATATTTCCTGTAAAACATACGAGGCCATCTGCAGAGCTGTTTCCAGACACATTTGGAAGTGGCAAGGGCAACTGAAAGAGACCCGAATGGAGGCTGGCATTTCACCTCTGGGAGCTGGAGCATTAAAGGTTCCTAAAAGCTGGTTCTACAATTTTACAAAGTATTCAACCACTGCATAGTTCATAATTTGTTTAATTTACCCACCTTTTATAGGTGTGGAGAGGGGGGAAATCCGCTCTGTAAGAGACAGTATAAAAAGCAAGACAGCTGTAAAAAGCTAATGTACAGCTATCAAGAATGCTCCATGATTTTAGCTGATTGAAATTGTATTTTATTCTTTCCAGGCCAAGATTACAGGGAAATGTTCACCTAGAAAAACTGCACAGAGTGAAACATATTTGGGTAGACAACAGAAACACCGAACCCTTTTTGCTATTTAAGTCTATTATGGAATTTTGTTTTATTGTTGATCTCCAGGGTCACCTTATGAATTCGTGTTAGTAAAATGTTACGGCCTCACTATAATATTCACTTTGTGGAAGGGCCTGCATTTACCAAATCTCATCCGAGATCGAATATAAATGAGAAACTTGCATCTCTCTTCAAGGAATATATTTTACACTGTTTTCTGCCCCTTTTTGAATTACAGACAGATTCTAAAATTGAATTCTTTTTCCTTATGCCAGGATTGGGTAAAATGACTGAACACTTAGGTGTGCCTTTGATATATGTCTCAAATTTAGAATTTGCATTGCTCGAATAGTTAACTTTGGGGCCAGATTCTGCCCTCAAATGTGAGTATTTGGGAACCCTATTAACTTCCCTGGAAAATAATGTTATAGTGTTTGGATGCACTGGAATGAGATACATTACAGCCTTACCTTTTGTCATTCCTCTGTAAAACTCAGTCTTTGCTGCAATTTTGATTTTGCTGACCGGTGTAGCCCTTTTATTCTGTCAGTACCAACTGGTCTGCTGGATATTTGTGCCTGTCCTCTCATGGCTCTGGTTGTGCTGTTAGGATTAAATGAGACGAGTAGAATAAAGCTGGTAGTGCCTATGGAATTTGAAAACTGACATTTGGTGTTTTTTAACAATGTTTGCAGAATTCCTGCAAACTCAAATGACTTTGGTAAGGAGGGGGTGCACATGGGGAGAGGCAGAGGTGGGTCCCTGTCCCACACGCTCCCTCCTTGGAGCCCAATGCCTCCAGCAGCATTTTTGTCAGAATTATGGTGAACAAAATGTTTTCTAAGAATGGAAAATTCATGGTATGGGTTGTTCCAGTGTTTATTTATTAAAAAAACAAAGGTTATTTCCGTTTCCATGCAGTGCTTCTGGCTCTGCTTTTCACCTGTGAGAAGGAAGAACCCTCTTGGCTTCACACAAGTTCTTCTAGACCTTCTCTGTGTTGACACCAGAGGCAGGAGGATCCTGCTCCTCCAGTGATCTAAATCCTGAGGGTTAATTTGGGGATTAAAGAGATCTTCAGCTGCACACAAAGCACTGTGGTGAGTTACTGCAGCCTCTCCCTGGCACCCCGCATGCTGCTGTGGGTCACCAAACCTCACCATCCTGCAAATGGACACTTCCAGTTCTCCTCTCAGTTTGCCTGATTTCCTCCTGTTTGAGCAGGATTTATGACACCAGATTTCAAAGTTAACACAAAGTGAGGGGGAGGACACTTAGAAAACCATTTTCCAGATTAAAGTGGGGTTTTTTCCTATGGTATCTTGCCCATCCCACCAGCTGCTCTTGGCTGGCAGTGCCACGACATTGCGCTCTGATCCCGTATGAAGTCAGAAAAGAGCCTTCAAAAATGTCACTTCCATTCCCTACCGAAAGCAAACCACTTCCTACAAGGAAAGCACACATTACAGCTGAATTATAAATGAGGGCTGGTATTTTTGCGAGGTACAAATCGCAGGCATTCTCCATATTGTTAGAATACCAATTTTATTTTTCTGGTGTGTAGTACCCGGTGCAGCACAGCGTCCCTGGAGATGAGGGGTGTTCTCCAGAGATTACTTCAGCATTGCATTACTGCTATCACATATCCATTATATATACTCTTTCAGACAAGTGGAAATGTTTTCACAAAAACAATCTGGAATCTTGGCTTACAACCCAAGCTTGCTGTCAAGGCAAACAGAGTAGCCTCAAAGAGGACTTATTTCTATTTTGTTCAGACAAGTATGTTGTTTCTGGATTATAATAAGGGGAAATATAGCAGCTATCAGTCTTCAGTTTATTTGACAAGCTTCCTCTGACAAACCTAGAGGAATAAGCCCTGGCCCTGCAAACTCGTTCTCCTTCAGGTATTCCCTTTGGCTCCTGCACTTTTATTGGTGTGATTAAGGGCCACACACATGTTTACAGGACAGAAGTCGTAGGATGGGATGATGATATATTTCCTTGGCTGTTACTTATTTTGCAAAGTTTTAAAAGCCTTTACTGTTTTCAGAGCTTGTCTCTATCAGCCAGTGCTCTAAGAGCTCGTCCCATCACCTCTCAAACAAGGTCAACGAGCAGGTTATAATCAGATGCCAAATAAACAAATGCAAACTTGAAATCAAGTGATTTACTGTCCATTTTCATTAAGTTCTTCCCAAGGAAGCAAACACTTTATGCAGCACAAGGGACCTGTGGAAAGGGTCAGCTGCCGTGCTGAGGCGAGACGTGGTGTGATGGTTTTCACCCAAATGGAGTTTAACGACCCCGAGCGTGAAGAGAAATCTGCCTTGTTTGGGGAAGAGCTGCTGTAAACAGAGAGGCATCTCTTCACCTTGCAGGGAATTCTCCTTTGTAAAGTGCGTGGAGTTTTAATATTCATGTGTTTACATTAGTCTGAGTTTTCTACTCTTTAGACCGGAATTTTCCCTCTGCTATCCGGTGGAAAAAAAAAAAAAAAAGTCTCAAGACACAGGAGGCTGTGGCTCTGTTGTAAAACCAGTCCATTTTAAAACTAGAATTTTGATTTGTTTAAGAATTGCAGCATGAAACTGGATCACTCTCAGGTAGCAGGACACCTTTATGTGATGAGGTCTGGCCTTGGTGGAAAAGAAAGAGCCACACAAAAGCTCTTTCAATATGGCTGGGCTGTGTGTTCTCCTATGGGGTGGTGGGACAGCAACACCCTCTCAGACTCACAGAATGGTTTGGGTTGGAAGGGACCTCAAAGACCATTCAGTTCCACCCCCCACAAATGGGCAGGGACGCCTTCCACTATCCCAGGTTGCTCCAAGCCCCATCCAACCTGGACTTGGACACTTCCGGGGATGGGGCAGCCACAGCTTCTCTGGGCAACCTGTGCCAGGGCCTCACCACTCCCACAGGGAACATTTCCTTCCTAATATCTCATAATACTCAAAACCCTGATGTAACAACATCTCATGGTAGTGCTGTTACACATAGAGAAGCCACTCCAGGTTTTGGTTCTATAAATCAGACTGACACTGTGCTGGAGCAGTGCTTGGGAAAGGCTTGTCACTTGGAGAACACAAAATATTGAGCAACTTGAATTGTTTTTCCATGAAGCTCATCCCTTGACAGCACTTTCCTTTCTTATATCTCCTTAATACAGCATAATTTAAATGTTTTTGAGGCAGAGTTATACTTATCATGCTCCTTTTCCAACATAATATTGGCTGCAGTGTGGGTGTGCTGGCGAGAAGTCATGATTTGCTTCTTTGCCATTTTGTGATTCTACTTCAAAATAACAAATTTTAGCACAACCAATTCTGAAATTTTGCAAATAATATTTACCAAAAAAATAAAGCTTTGTCCACAGTTTTTCTATATTTGTTTTACGAATGGTTCCATCCCCATATTTCAGAAAATTTCCCAAATGAGACCGAGCCAAATTTTTTTCCTTTTTTTTTTTCCTAAAGGTTGCATAAATATTTCACATGTATCTCCCTTTAATTAGATCGTAACATTGTAAAGTGGCAAAGAGTTTTCTCTTTCCCCAAATTAGACATGAGAACCACAAACAAATTAATTTGTGTCTCAGGGTTTTGACTGGGCCTCTTGGCCTGTTCCAGCACTAATACAGGCACTTGTGACCCTCTGGATTTCAAACGCCTGAGGGTAAAAAGCAATTATAAAAACATGACTCTCCCAGATCAGCTTTCGAATCTGCCTTGTCTCTGTTTTATTGATGGGAGATTGAAGGAAGATTCAAATCAGCTCGCCTTCAATTCTTTACCAGCAGCAAAATACAGAAATCATTAGCTTTTTCTGTGTAAATGACTTTGTCCTGCTTTATTATTCAAAACTAGCTGGGCATTTGACTTGAAAAGACCATGTTGAATATTTATTTCTAGTTTGGGTACTTGTAAATAGTCCATTGCTTTGCACCTTATTTTCTTTTTTCTTTTTTTTTTTTCAGACTAATTTTTCGTAACAATTAGAGCAGGAACTAATTAAAGTTGGTATTTTTTTAATAGCTAAAGAATGCACCCTGATGTAAATTAGGATGATCTTACTCTCATAGGTCTATTGTTATTGTTAGGAAACTCTACTGCACAACCATTTCCCAAAAAAATCAGGGGAAATAATTAAATATCTAGTTTATTTTATTTCTCTGTGCAATTGCTGAAGTTCATTTAGTGACAAGAGTGGGATGAGAACAGAATATTCTCTTTAAATCCCAGTGTAATTACATACACTCATGGTGGCAAGTCTAATCAGATCCCAAAAATGGATGAAGATGAGTGTCTGATGGGGAGAGAAGATGAAGATGTGGGAAATGTGCTAGAAGCAGCCAGGCTTGGAGAGAAAACTGGGCTGAGGTGGGATTATAGTTTTTAATGAGTCTGAATATAGAAGCATTAGGGTTGAAAAAGACCTCAAAGATTCATCAAGTCCAACCTTTGACCCAAGGTTGGAACCACTCAGGTCCACTGGATGGATTGGTGTGTCAACACCAACGGAGTGTGAAGCATGAGGGTGGAGGGATCCCCAAATGTGGGTATCCATCAAGGAGGGTCCTTTGCTGTTTTGAACATAATGACAAATAAAGGCATTGAGGTTAGGCAGCTCCAGAAGGGAAAGTGTGATGGGACAGTGTCCTGTGCTGGGCAGAAGCTGCTTGTGGATGCCTGGGATAAAGAAAATCCTTCTCTTTCACCCAACCCGATGTGAGATGTGGGTGATGACACCCGAGTGTGGGAGGGAGGCTTTGTGCCCATGCCAGGCTGAGCAGGCTCCTCTTATTTCTCTTTCTATTCAGAATAACATGAGGGTTTGGCTTTGATTTCAGTTCAAGTGAGAGCACAGTCCATGTTGTGAGTGGGTCCCGTTTCTGAGGCGTCAGATAATCCAAAGGACTCCAGGTGTAAAGAAGGAGCTCAGCAGTTGGTGTCCAAGGGAGCAGAGCCTCCAGCCAATCTGTCACCTTTCTAAATCCTCATGGGTTAGTCCTGCAGATAAAAATGCTGTGCAGCACAGATGAGGCCTTTTTAAAATGATACAAGGCAGACATTCAATTTTAAGAAGCTAGAGCTTTATTTTTGGAATCCTAGAATGTGTACGGAATTTAAAAAGCCTAAAGCTATAATGTTTTACTGCTCCTTTGATAAAATTTATATTTAATCATATCTTAAAAACTGTTCTCATTCTGCCACTTGATGTTACCAACCAAGCGGAACCCATCAATGCAACACTATCTATCAGCCCTTCTTTTATTTCACTCTCCTGCAACTCCTTTTTAATGGCACAGACGTTAATGAATTACAGTGGAATTCCTGGGAAGTACAAATGAAAATCGTGGGTCTGTTACCCACAGGTTTTTCACTGCCTGGTTGGAACCAAATGAATCTGATCCATTTATATTGCAAAACCTCCAACTTGCAGACCAACCTCTCAGTCCTTTGTATTGAAGCTGAGGTTTCTAAAAGTTGTGATGAGTCAGATTACTCTGCTGTCTTCAAATCATAGAATGGTTTGGTTGGAAAGGACCTCAAAGATCATTCAGTTCCACCCCCCTGCCATGGGCAAGGACATCTTCCACCCTCCCAGGTTGCTCCAAGTTCTGTCCAACTTGGCCTTGGACATTTCCAGGGATGGGGCAGCCACAGCTTCCCTGGGCAACCTGTGCCAGGACCTCACCACCCTCTGAATAAAGAATTTTTTCCCCAATATCCAGCCTAACCCTTCCATCTGTCAGCATAAATACATCTCCTCCAGGCCCTTGTCCCAAGTCCCTCTCCAGCTCTCTTGGAGCCCCTTCAGGCACTGGAAGGGGCTCTGAGGTCTCCCTGGAACCTTCTCTTCTCCAGATGAACACCCCCAGCTATTCCAGCCTGGCTCCAGAGCCGAGGTGCTCCAACCCTTAGGACATCTTTGTGGCCTCCTCTGGATCTTCATCTAAAGCTTTTCATTAAGAGGTGATGTTTAGAAAACCTTTCTAGAAGAGGTGGGAGTATTGTGTGTGTGATCATTGACAGCCCAAGCTACTGAGGATGAGTCATTTGTTGGTGGCTGAATTTCCAGTGATGCCCATGTGCATAGTTATAAGATTCCAAAGGGATTTGTTCAGATACCCACCTCTTTATCAAATTTGTCTCTTTAAACTGTAGTTAGACTAATTAAAACCTCTGCTAAACTGTCTCTGCAGCTACACCTGTTAACTCTGCTGTTGCAGTGTTGTTGGGGGGGTGTGCCTGGGGATAGACCTGTGACTTTGTCAGTGTTGCTCATGTTACGGAGGCAAGAATGAGTTAAATGCATTTCTCTCCATTTCTTTTTCAGAACTGAAACATGTCCAGCAAAGTTGGTGGTCTCCATAAGAAATTCAAACTCTCTGCTGACCAAGTGAAAACACACATGTGCATGTATCAGGCATATACATAATCTTGGCTGAAAATCAGCATCAGTGACAATTTCACTCATGAAATCTTTATTTTGATCCCTGCTCTTAAAAATCAGGTTTGTCTCAGGAATTTTACTTAGAAGACCTTTTAGCCTTTTAGTACCAGACCAACTCCTCAAGTTGTTAATAATTCTCCCTTATAATATGAAGACACTCCTTTTTTGTTCTTACATAAACTGTAATTAAAATTCACATTTATCTGCATTTACATGCCAGAAGGTTGGGGTTTTTTTGTTGCTTTGTTCCCTTTTTTTCAGAAGTCTCCAGGATGGATCACCACTGCTAAAAAGCCACCGGACTAAATGGACCGTTGGCAGTCGCACGTTCCAGTGTAACTCCTTTAAATAGAAATGATTTGTTCTTATTCTTCATAAACACATAAGTGAAAGTCTGGTCTTTTCATTTCTGCCTCTTTTCCTGGAGGACCAGGGGATCTCCCAGTGCTGTCTGTTCTTTTCCTCTGTGCTTTGCAGGCGGGGGAATTTCATGCCAGACTCAGCTCCACGTCCTCTGAAGAGGCAACATTAAAGTCAGCACTTGACTGCACTGAATTTTACAGGATTTCTCTCCCAACTATGATATTGATATCTTTTAAGTGAAGAGAGTAATTGAGGAATCTTCCTCTAAATTATTGACTGGGTGTCTAGAGAAGAAATGAATGAAAAATATCTTTATCCCTGATAAAGGTTTAGGTGAATTGAGTTAATCTTGTGGCTTCCAAAGTGACCCTTTCCAGTATTATTTAGGGTGAGCTAACCCTGTGGGAAGGCTGTGTGTGTGTGGAGAGAAAGAACAGCTTAAATTTTGGTGTTGGGCACATGAGACAAGAATTTCCCTCTTTCTAAGTAATTTTTATATGAAGTCAGGAGAGAGAAGCAGGAGGAGGGAGTTGAATTAAAAACCAAATAACTTGGCATTGCCTTGCTTTCCTTTTTCTGGTCACAGCTTTTTGCATTAATAATTACGGTGTTTCAGGTAGTAAATTTAAAGGGGTGAGCAGTTGGAGGAGAGCTCCACTAAAAAACAATTCCATCAGCAGGAGCTGTGAGCCCTAGGAAGGTCCTGCCTGGTCCAGCAGAGCTGATGTGTCGGCTCCGGGACATCTCTGCTTTGCATAGATCCAGCAGGATGTGCAGCTTGGAGCTGCTGGGAGAGGCTAAAAGCACCTCAGCTCATTTCCAGGCTGATTTTGTTCTGGAGGGAAAAAAAGGTAAGGGAAAATATATAAACAGTTGTGTATTTATAGGAAAAAGTTCAGAAGGAAGGAGGATGCTGTGACAGGTTTTGTTCTCACAGTAACATCTCTTTGCACCATTTCAGTAAAAGAAGACTTTAAAAATCTGCTTTTCTGTGCATGTAAAATTCCTGCGATACAAATTTGATCACATTTGCAAGGATTAAAGGATTTGATGTGCAGAATGCATTCTCTTCCTAAGCATGACAAATGGAAGCAATTTACAGATGGCTTCTGAATATTTTCCTGAAATTATTTTCCTGTTCTGTTTTGGTTTGGCTTTTTGTTTTGTTTTGGTTTTTTCTTTTTTTTTTTTTTTCCCTTTTTTTTTTTTTTTCCCTTTTTTTTTTTTTTTCCCTTTTTTTTTTTTTTTCCCTTTTTTTTTTTTTTTCCCTTTTTTTTTTTTTTTCCCCTTTTTCTTCTTGTGTGCCACTAGAGATCAGCATATTTTTAGACATTTAAACAATCATAATGTCAACATAGGGGCTTAAAAAGGATCCTGCATAACTATCGAGTAGCCAAATTACTCATGACTGGTAAAACAAAACGAATAAAGTCAGGCCTGAAGGCATCGGGAAAGCAACTTTTTTGCATCCAGCTTTCATATTCCCTTATTCCCTTGTTTTTTTCTGAGGCTTTGGGCATCTCTGCATTTCCATTATGTTAGTTTTCTTTCCTCCCAAACCCTCCTTTGTATGGCACAAAAAATGAATGTGTATTAAAGCAGTGCCCCCTCCTAAACCTATTATTGGCATAACGCGTTAATAATTTTGAATACACATCTTCCACCAAAAAAAAAAAAGTCAGAATCTTCTTCAACTTAATAAATTAAATATAGATTTTTGCATTTATCAATCTGTGGTTCTGTGAAGCTTGTCCACTTTTTCGCTTTTACTAATTGACTAAAGGTTTCTGTTTCATATCTGAAAGAGCCCGGGAGATTTGTGGATGAGTTGCCTACCTTTGAAGAAGTCCTTTCTCCTCTAACACGCTCCTTTGCTGACTCCACTGGTCAGTCTTCAAGGTCATTAATGTTGGGAAATTGTCAGTCAGGGAAGAGCTGATCATTGCCCTTCTTTGTGTCCCTGATTCTGGTCCCACCTGGTCTTCGGCAGTGATTCCCCTGCGTCTGGGTTTTACAAATTTCAGCCACTCCATGTCTTTCCTGGTGTAAAGTCCTCTTCTGAGGCTTTTACACTGGGATGAATAAAAGGTGATAAATGAGTGCTTGCACCCTGTAATAATTGTGTTTTTCTTTGGAAGACTCGTGCTGGTTTTGGACAGGATGTTCCCTAAAAGCCGGGTTTGTCAGCACGTCCTAAAGTGGGTTTTGGGATTAAAAACAACAACACCGGAAGCAGAGCTCGGAGATTTCTGCTACTGGAGATGAAATGAATAGATCAGGAATTTCAAAGTTAGTTATAACTTCTTGAATGAATTTTTTTTTTCTTCTTAAAAGCATCCAGATCTCAAGACCAAAGCATAGATATCTTTTTAATCATGGTCAGACTCTCTTATGCCCACAGAACTAATTTGCTGGGAACCTTAAGTAGCAAGAGCTCCATTCGTTTGATTTAAGATTTTTATCAAGGATAATATGATCCAAATCATAAATCCAGAGGTCCCCTGCAAATAAGTCTTTGGAGTTTCAGTAATAAAAACAAAGGGAAGGAAATATACTGACAAATATAATTGTTAATATTTAGATATGTAGAAGAATATTTATGCCTTCCAATTTTTTAACTAATTGAAGGAGTTAATTTCAAATCAAGGATACACAGTGATGGATAAAATTTTCCTGTAATAACAGAGAAATTCATGTAAATGTAGTAGCTGAAAGATGCTTCAGCTCCTTTTACAAAGACATGGAAATAAAATATTGATTGTTTAATGTTAAAAAAAAAAAGAGACGAAAACAGTAAAAGGAGGGAGAGAGAATCCAAGTGTTTTTGCAAAGCTACTTTTGCTCAATTTTTTGTGTAATTAGAGACATATTTTGCAAAAAATGAGTGTCTGAGTGAACTGAACTTGGTGGTACCAAAGTCCAAGTCCCATCTCAAGAGCAGGGATGTGGCAGGGCCATGTAAGAGACTGTGAGCATGTGAGGGGTGAAAAGGGTGATGGAAACCTTTGGAAAACATCTTTTCAGAAGCAAGGCAGTTACTTGTAACTCTGGCTTGTCTTTAGCTGAAATTTTTGTGACAGAAGGGAAGAAACCAACACCCTTCATTAGCCTTGTAAATCCTGGCCTGGAAAACCCCAGGGAGCTTGCTCCCAAGAAAAAGAATCCCTTGCACAATAACAGCAGGTTTTCAATCAGTCCTCTTGATCCCTGCTTTTGCTTATTCCCAAGAATCTGCCAAGTCTGTTGAACTTCCTTAGAGTGACCCTCCCATTTAATTCATGGGCCATTTTGTATTTACAGAGAGGTCAATAAAAGCTTTCCAGAGCTGCAAACCTCCCTGTAATGGTTGTCCTGAGCAATACAGCCTGAAGAGCCCCAACAGGAAATTGGTAAAGCAGCAGCCAATTTCCTTTTGCTTTTTTACTGCCTTTTGGTCTTCCTGCTCTGTTCATATCCCCACTGCTGAATTATTCTAGAAATGGTGGGATATTTCCAGCGCCACATATGGAGGAGAGCTCACATCATTCACAGGATTTTATGTAAGGTTAATGAAACATTGGGTTTTCTTAATTAATAATAAATGTAAGGTTAAAGCACAAGACCAACTATGAAATTTTGTTTCTGCTCTGATTTTGTTACTGTCCCACTGGGTGACTTTGGAACAACTATTTTACAGATATTTTTTTGCTCTTGCTTAAAATTTGGTCAATGCCCATGGATTTTCCAAGCTGAGGTTGAGGAGCTGTGGAATCTTTGGGCACGGGGAGAAATGCAATGGGGTGGGAGGCCTGAAGTTCTGCCATCTGCTCCTGCTTCTGAACGTGGAAAAGAATATCTTTTCTTTGGAGGAGTGTGGACATGGCATCATGAAATATTTCAGTTAATAAACCTGCTTCACAAAGGCTGCAGCTACACTGGCAGTAGCTCATTGGAAAGACCTGCAGAGTGACATTGTTGACACTGAGCACCAGATGTCCACAATAAATGTGTTTCCAGGGTGTTCCCTTCAGATGATGGTGAGTCTGGTCCTGCTGCCTGCAGACTCACTGCTGCCTGGAACAATTCTGGTTTAGTTTCACCCGAAAGAGATTGAGCCCCTGTTCCTCATGAATGTTAACCCCACCAGGGAAATGGGAACACCCAGGAGATGCCTGCAGAAGATTCTCCCAACCTGAACTCAGTCAATGACATGGATGCACTGAGGGACTTCCCAGCCACCTCACAGACCATCACAGGAGAAGGGCACAGAGCACTAATTTGGATGCCTGGGCTGCTTGTGCAGTGCCTGGGGAATCTTTGGCATCTTGGAAAGCCCTGGTTACCTGTGACAGAAAAGGTCCTGAGTGCCCAAACTAATCAATGGGAAATGCTGATGTTAAAGGCACCTAATCCCCTGCCTCCCTGAGCCTCCCTTGGGGCTCATAGTCTCAGTAAGGCAGACAGCTACATGCAGTTGTCTCCCAGATTAGGAAGTACAGAGGAATATATTTAAGGGAAGGCTGGGCATGGTCTGCTAACATGGTGCTTTTAGGTCTCAGGTTGAGCTCAATGATCTCCAAGGTCTTTTCCAACCTTAATGATTCTGTGATTCTGTGAAGGGAAGTCTAAGGAGCTTCTGGTGGTTGTGTGTTCTTTGTTGTGATAACATAATGACCACAGAACAAAGTTTTGGTCTCTGCTCTTGTAACTTCTCTGTATTGTCTTCAAGGACTAATTAAATTGGTCAGGGTTTCTTTGTCTCAAGGAAGTGCCTTAACTCCCCAGATGCTCGTATGTCATAGATGTCAAGGTCATGGATGTCTAGTCAAGGATGTCACTTTTTACCCTAAAAAGTACAACATTGTCAGCACAAGGAATATGCTTGTAACTCAAATAAATGAAAAAATAAAAAAAGGCTCAGGAAGTTAGAGAGAAATCAGACTCTCCTTGTTCTATGGTTGGTGCAAACCCTTTTAAAACTGAGCCTTTGTGCACCATGGAGGGTTGTTGTGTCTGGAAAGGATAAACCTCCCATTCTGTGTTTTCCTGCTGACTGTGACAGGTACAACTCCATAGATGGGGCCTCCTGGTTTGGGATATCTTGACAAGATGTAGGGAGACAGTGTGGGTGCAAAGCTGCATTTGAATTGACCAAACCTAGTGTTTTAAGAGTTCAAACCTCCAAGATCTCTTCAATATTAGGCATGTGAATGGGTACTTTGAAGACTAAGATTTAGACTTGGTCACTCAGCACATCCCAAGTGCTGCATCTATGTCCATGTTATGTCCTATTGGTTAAAACTCCGTCCTTGCTGTTGTTCAAGACATGGACATCGCTGTAGATCCCAGTTTAAAGAATGTATCACTGGCATTTCCTTAGCTATAGTCCACTGTCTTCTCACTGCTTTCAGGGGTTTTTATCTTTAGACTACCACATTTTCCACACATTACATGGGAATCAGAAATATTCTAAATTGAGATTATCAAAGAAAAAATATGGAGGAGCAATACAATTTATATTAATTTTGCTTCATGCATGAATAAATATCAGACTCATGTCTGAAGATTTCCTGCAGCACCCAAGGCCTCTGGTCCTTTGGTTCTGACTTTTGAAGCCTGAGAAGAAAACACAAATCTGAACAATTGCACTTGTGACTCCCTGAATTTATTCACTCATGGAAAGGAATGAAGCACAATCAGGTCTCTCACTGGAGAAGATTGCAGTCATAAACTCTGAAAAGATCAGGTTACCTGTCTTGTCTCCTATTGTCTTTGTGCTAGTTATATATTTCTTCAAAGATACAAAAATAACACCTCTCATACCTGAAATATTTCTCTTAGTTTTGCCTCTTGGTCATAAAAAAGTAATCTGATACTTTTTTCCTTGTAAGTTTTCTTGTAGGTTTTCACTTTCCTTTAAGTCTTCGGTGTTGAGTTTAATTTTTATCAGTTAACCTCGTGCCTCAAATACAGGTTTTCTCTTCAGGGTACCACTTTGATTTCTGTAGTCAATCCCAAACTTAGCAAAACTATGGATGTGCATATTATTTTTTTCATAATTATTAAGTTTATTCTCTTTATTTTTTTTCTTCTCCCCTTCAGGATCTTTCTGACAAGGATTCCACTCTCCTGGGTTTCAAGGCTGCGAGAATTACAATTCACTCAGAGTTCAAGCCTTTGTTTAAGACAATGTCCTCAGGGTTATGGGGTGTGTTAAGTGGCAGAAGAAAAACTACTGTTCTGGGTCTCCTGTTTGGCTGAGCTGTGTCAGGTGTGTTGTGGAATATCTACTCCTGTCCCACTTAGACATTCAGGTTGATTTCACAGAACCTGCTGCAACCAGGGGGAATTTTGTGGGATTTCCCTTTGACATTGTCCGTGTTGAAGCATCAGGGCCTCAAGTGTTCTAAAACACAGTGTAGGATCATCACAATTCAGGGTCATGTCTGTTATTTATTCCTTTTTAAGGAAAGGACTGGAGCCCAGTGTTAATCCTAGCCCTAAACTGAGGTTGATCCCTGTGAAAAGGAATGTGGGGACCTCCCTAGAGCTCTGACTCTTGGCATTTTGTAGTGTATCTTAATGATCTCTAATGATGGTACAAGGAGATTATTTTTTGTCTTCACCCCCCGCCCCATATATTTTTTTCTTTGTGAAGCTGAAAGACTTTGCAGAATCACTTGTTGATCCCTGGAAATAATAACAGTCTCTAAAAAGTCAGCAGCTTTTTAGATTGGATTGCCAGGGGACCTTACCAAGAGATGGTCACTTTTTAGGAGACTCCACCACCCTCCTCTCCCACCACACATATTTCCCTACATCAGGGACAGTTTGTGCAGGAGGGGTAGAGCTGAGCCTGGCAGTGATGTCCCCTCTGTGAGACCCCAACTCCCAGGAGACCCTGGTGCTGCCTCACTCCTGGCAGAGGAATTAGGATGTAGTCATCGCATCCTGGCTTTCCAGGCTGGAGGATCTTTTCCCATTTCATTTTAAGGAGACGTTCTGATGTGATATTTTCTCCCTTCATGAGAAATGTCAACATTTATGAAAGGGGAGCAAACTGTTTAAATTTTTTATAGACTAAAAGATTAAGCTTTGGCCAGCTCCAGTCCAAATTTCCCTGGTTCCCCATAAGAAAATGAAATGGAGTGAGAAAGGTTTTCCACAGTGCTGCATGAAGCAAACCATCAGTGTGTTCCCTGCAGTCCCACCTTGTTACTTGAGTATGCATAGGATTCCAAGGTGCATCTTTATAGTCCATATTTCCATGACCTCCAGTATCCTTTCCCTCATTTCCTATTTGATTTTGTTACCTGGATACAGCTCTGAGTCCAGTGACACTTAAAAAACTATTGCTTGTATATGCTCCAATTGCAGATCTGATGAAGCAGATGAGATAACCTGGTGCTCTCATTATGTATCTCTGGCACAATAAGGACAGATAAAGAAATGCAAAGAGCTTTGCAAAACACTATTTATTACTGTTTTCAGTGGTGGTGAGTACTCCAAATGAATCCCTGAACAGCTGAACTTTCACACAGTTGGGACATCAGCAGTCACTCAGTTCCCTTCTGTGCCCAAATCCCTAATAAAAAAGAACACCCAGATTTAGGGTGGAATTTGTTTTAATCAAATATTTGTGTCTTATAGAGAGGATTTAAAATAATCACCAGCCAGTGGTAAGGGATATGATATGGCACACTGGAAAACATTCCCAAGTTCTTTGGAATGTGATCACTGAGAAGTTCATTTTCTGCAAGGTCTTAAAATACAGCCATGTAGTAAAAAAACTTTATTTCTTTGTCTGGCTATTCCGCCAAGTCCCTTCCTTCCTGGAATGTTTATTAAATAAAGTTTCATGCGGTCTGTAAATATATATATACATATATATATGTATATATAAAAATATATTGTTCTCTTTCCTCAGAAGGCTGGGTGGGCTGCCAATTGCATCCTAGATTTTGGGGAATTGGTGCTGATGCTGCAATTTTAGCTCCATGCTAAGATGTGACAGAACAAGTTTGCTCTTCTGTGGGAGTTTTGCCCTCCTTGCTGCAGCTGAACAGGACTGTACTTTGTGCTGATCAAAATACACTGAATATTTCTTC
>VYXB01010301.1:96497-120949 GCA_013397135.1 Pachyramphus minor | reverse complement strand
TGATGGATGACTCCCTGAGGTGCAGGTTGATAGAGAACCTCTGTCTTCTTCAAGCTGACTTCCAGCCCAAAAAGCTCAGCAGCCTCTGCAAAGCAGGATGTTAAACGCTGCAGAGCTACTTCTGTGTGAGCAACGAGGGCAGCATCATCAGCGTAAAGCAGCTCAGGAAGAGATGGTTCAGGGTCTTGGTGTGGGCCTTCAGTCACCTGAGGCTGAACAGGCTGCCATTGGTATGATATGGGATGTAGATCCCATTTTCTTCATCAAGATCTGCCGTGGCCCTTTGGAGCATCATACTGAAGAAGAGTGTGAATAGAGTTGGAGCAAGAACACAGCCCTGTTTCACTCCATTAGTTATCTGAAAGGGCTCAGAGAGTGTATCACCATATCTCACTTGGCCACTCTGGTCCTCATGGAGCAGGGTGATCATTTTAAGGAACTTGGGTGGACACCCTAAGCGTTCCAGAATCTGCCACAGACCTTTTCTGCTCACAGTATCGAAAGCTCACCTGGGTAAACCCTGAAGAAAGGGCCCCCAGAATACTCCCAGCCCCCCAGGCATGTCCCTCATCCCAGGGAGGATTCACACAGCAAAAGGCTGGAAAGCGCCAGGCAGGGATTTTACTGTTCAATATTTTAGGTTGGGGAAGGGCAGAGAATATATTTGAGTCTAAACAAATTACAGATAAGTGCCTGATATGTTTTAGGGTAGGTGTTTTATAAGAATAAAAATTGCTATGAATTTTTCCTTGGTTTTTGAGTTGACAGCCTTCATGAAAATATGTAAACTGCTTTAATGAAAACCTCAGGCTCTCTTTTCTTATTATTTTTCTTATTCGAAGCTGCATTTATCAGGAACAAAATAGCAGATAGCAAAAACCATGTGTGCTGCTATTTGTTTGGAAGGTGAAAACTACTTAAATAAAGGCAAGTATGTGATATTAGTTGCTCTTCTTAATCAGTAATTAAAATATGAACAATCTAATTAATCTTCTACTTTATACTTTCCAGGTGATCAACATATAATCTCACCAGCTAGGTCTGAGAAGTACAGTTAAGTTATTGTGATAATTTCCCTTTTAATATGGACATGGTTTTGCAGAAAATGATTTCCAAAATGCTCTCTCCAATAATCTACTTAATAACCTGTATTCCTTGAGGCTGAGTTCAACTCACTTCCTGAAAACTACATGATTTTTTTTTCCTTGTATCCCTTATCTTTCAGTTTTCTGGTTTAAATTCAGTCCTGTTTTAAGATGTCTGTGTAGACACACAAGGAGAATAATGCTTCCATGATCTGCTGGGGACTGAAGGTCATGTCTTTGAAACTTTACCTCAGAAAACGTTGTGGGGTAAGGATGGAGGATCTGTCCTCTTGGAATGCTGGCTGCTGCACGCTCCAGGGCTCTAAGAATTTGGTGATTGGAATCACAAGGTGGAAATCAGCTCAGCAGCTCTGCTGTTCCAGGGGGAAAAGAGGGTTGGGTTGGTTGCAAATACACATCTCATGACCAGAATTACCTCTCTTCAAGTCATGTTTCCACTTGTGAATTCCAGCTGGGGTTTCAAACACAGGAGGTGGAAATGTGTCAGGTTCCTTTTCTTGGGCACTTTGCACTGAACTCAGGTGGCAACATAAACTGCAATAAAAAAGTATTTTCTTTCCTATGAAAAATTCAGGTAAAACCTAAAAACATAATGAACAATATGTTAAAGAGTTGTTCTACAATGGCAGGAACTGATTCTTGCCAAAGCATTTGTCATGGCACTATTTCCATTCCACCTCTAAATGCTCCTCTATTGGTTTGATATTGCTGTTGGAGTGATAAGCTGTAAAATCATCCTGGAATTCCAGTCTCCCTTCTGTTGGGAGTTGTTGTTGCTGAGTCTGTGTGATTTATTTAAGGATGAGTAAAGGGTAGCAAAGCTCTTGTTTTTGTCAGCTACTTCCTTTGGAGAAACTGAATAAGTTACTTTTCCGATGTTTTATTTCTGGTCTCTAACAAAAACTTAGAGTGTTCATTTCCATATGGGGATAATGGACTCTGATGTGTGAATACTGTGCCAAAAAGATCCTCAAAAGTACATGCAGATTAGGTTATTTCTTAGGTCAGGTTTTGAACAAAGAGTAATCAAGAAGGTCGTAAGTGAAAAGTGGAATAAAAGCAGAATTCTGATCAGCAGGTGATTTTATCTGACTGTGGGGATGGTTCCTTTTGCTGAGACAGTGAACAGCTCAGACTGCAGGAATGTGGGGGGCTTGAGCTGTTGAGATTTATAGGAAGCATTTACTCAGTAGAGTTCCCAAAGGAAATTATTATTTAAAGTGGAGATGGAGCAGATTAATACAGGAATTATAAGAAGCTGGCTGGGGCAGATAAGGAGCTGGGAAGAGAGGGGACCAGGAGGGGATGTACTGAGAGGTGAACTCCCAGGTTGCAGGGGAGGTGTTGGAAGCATTCCTAAGGGAAAGGTCCTGTGACCAGCCCCCTGTAATTCTTCTTTAATAACCTTGACACAAGGTCTTTGATACGGCCTTTTAAACTCCCGTAATACTGTGAAGGACAAAAATATTATACAACAGAATTTTGTTGACTTTGTGGATTAGTATAACAAAGGTGGGATAAAATTTAATAATTAGAAGCACACTGCCATTCTGTTATTGACCAAGAGCAGGGGGCTGCTATAAACAAGAGTTTCAGCATATGGAAATTCAATTTTTTTTTGAAAAAGTGGTTGTTTGTAGCACGTAGCTGAAGCTCACGAACTACAACATTTTCCAGAACACCTGCTCAGCAAAGAGCTGTGATTTCCTCTGAAGAGTTGAAAGCTTAGGTATTCCATAAATTCAGAATAAATAAACCCTTAGTTTTTAAATATCAGGTTCTGAGCCTTATTCTATCAAGTTCAAAGCAGCTGCAAGTGTGAACCCTGACCCTGCATGAGGAGTAGGAAGGTGCCAGACTACCAGGGTGCAGGTTATTATTGTAGCAGCTGAGGAACTGATCTTCATGTAACCAGCCCATCCATCTCCTCCCCTCCAAAAATTCCCAAACAAACCAAAACACTGGAAACAAGCCAGTGTGGATCTCAGGCACTAAGTGAGCAGCCCTGTTCTGTGAGGTGAGAAAGCTCAGGCTGGAGCAGGAGCTCAGCCACAGAGACGGAGCTGGAGGCAGAGCAATCTCTGGAACGAGGGATTAAATGGTACAGGTTTGGCTCCGGGAGGGAGGAGCGGGGCAGGACACTCCCTGTGGGTCAGATCAGCCTGGAACAAAGGCAAACTGATGTGATCAGTGCTCATCCCACCTCATAGAAGAACCAGCATGTGCTGTGGGGGTCCAGCTTACTAAAGAGGGTGTTAAATATAGTGACCCCTCCCTCACGTGGGGCTGGCCAAGAGGAGAGCTGGGTGTCCTCAAATCAGCTGCGTGCAGGAACTCAGGAACTCTGAAAGGAAAACTGATTCACTGCCTTCAGGGTCGTCACCCAACAATCTCTCCTCTAGTTGAGGAATCCTAGAACTACTGAGAAACAGGAAAAAGAGGGGGTGTTTTATCACAGTCATAGAATCACAGAATGGTTTGGGTTCAAAGGAACCCTAAAGGCCATCTCATTCCAACCCCTTCCACTACCCCAGGTTGCTCCAAGTCCCATCCAACCTGGCCTTGGACACTTCCAGGGATGGGACATCTTAGCACAATCTCACCTCCAGAGTAGCAGCCCCAGACCAAAATGACATCATGGTAGTAAAAATGAGCAGATGAATCCCAAAATGGGCCCTCATCAGTGAAATACGGGTGTGCTCTACTCTGTGGCTGACCCTCTGAGGATTGGGGATTAAAGCCAAAAAGATGAGAGAGAAAAGGAATGTTCTACATATCAGCAAAAAATTGGGGAAAAGAGATGAAACAGAAGGTAGGACTAACTGATCAGTTTTGTGAGTGAGAGGATGACAGCAGTACAGTCTCCAGAGAATCTGTGCACAAACCCGTGATACTCAACTGATAAATGAACTGCAAAAGAGGCAGAGTGTGCTGCTGATGCTTTTATTAGAGCAATGAAGCCGAGTGCTGACTGTGGAAAACTGCCAGAGGATTGAGCAAAACAAAGTGCCTAGGCAAGGCAGCGGCAGGTGAAATCCTCTGGAGGTGGGTGCAAAGTGAAGAGGACAAAAATCCCACCCATGAGGTCATGAATGCTGAGCTGACCATTGCCACTCACTGACCAAAATGTTGGGCAGAGCAGGAGCTGTAACGTGCAAAGGAGGCTTTCCTGAGGTTCATGGTAACAGAATCATCATGGAATGGTTTGAGTTGGAAGGGACTTAAAGCTCAGCCAGTCCCACCCCTGCCATGGGCAGGGACACCTTCCACCAGCCCAGGTTGCTCCAAGCCCCGTCCAACCTGGCCTTGGACACTTCCAGGGATCCAGGGGCAGCCACAGCTTCTCTGGGCAACTTGTTCCATGCTAACTTCAGTTATGGAGGTTTTGTGACAGGGCCTGTAAATATATTCCTTTTTCTCAGGAAGTGAGTGAACTGCAAGTGTTTGGGGATCAGTTGGGGGTTTAGGGGAATTCTCCCATGAGATGAATATCTCTGCTCTTCCTTAGGGGCTGCTCCTGTCAGGGAGGGACTTCTGGGCTAGATGGACCCTCCTGTGAAGGGCTGATTGTAGCTTGTCATGGAACTTAAAGTGGGAGCTGCTGTTGGTGGAGCTGCTAAAACATCCCCAACTGAAAGGAATTTCAGGCTGTGCCTGGTGAGTAGGAACAGGGAAGTGTTTGCCCAGCTGTACAAGGCTCACTCACACTATCTTTCCAAACACAGCTGGGACACAAATCCACTGTGTTGTCAAGATGAATCTTATGGAAGGGATGAGGTTTCTGAGTAGAAGCCCACCTGCAGTTCTCAGGAACAGCTTGTGACACCGGGAGCTGGGCCCCCAATTTGGGGGTGTCTCCAAGCTTTGAAAAAAACACACCTGAAGGACCTGTCAGGTGCATTTTCTGTTGTACAGTAATGCTGTGTTGTACAGTCTCACTGATTATTCCTCTGCCTTGGCACTTCACAGGTTGCCTCAGGAGTCCAGGAGGACCTTTTTGCCTTGATGTTTGCTTGATTTCTGGGATGTTTCCCTTCCTCCAGCACAGCTGGATTGGTCTTGTAGAGTCATACAGATGTTTCCATGTGATGAATTCAGCCACCTCAAGGCTCTGCAGTGGTAGTCAAACCCTTCCCTTTTCTCCTTCACCTTCCCCATCATGTACCATAGTTTTGGAGACTTTCCAGCTCATCTCCTAAAGACCATAACTTGATAAAGGTTGCAGTTAGCAGTGGGAGCTGGAGATAAATGACTCTTCCCCACAGTCTGCTGAGGTCTTCCTGTTGCTCTGTGGACATCCCTGGATGGATGAATCCTTCCCACAGGAGGTGGATGGTGGCAGTTGGATGCAGCAGCCTGGATTTCAGTGCAGGACACTAATGTTGGATCTGTTAGGACCTAAAATATGTGGAGGCATTTACAGCATAGATGCTACAAGTCCCCAAGTCCATTCTGCCATTTTAAATCAACTTAATTATAGAAATAAAATAGTGGACATCTCCTATGGAAGAATAAAAAAGGCAGATTAAAACAATGTTAAACATGAGACCCAAAGTCATGTGAACTATCACATTTTCATCAACTTGGTTTTTATGACAGATTTAGAGCAATGGAAAATATCTCCCTACCCTGAGGTGTGTCATTGCAAATGACAGGAGTGAAAAACTCATGAGGGCTTGAAACTAATTTTTTAATTTGTTTTTTGTTTTACAATGAAAAGAAACTGTAATATTGTGGGGGTTTTAAAAACAAAACAGAAAACTGTACACCTAGAATGTGATGTCACTGTTAGCTTACATAAAACAGGACCCTAAAGGACAGATGTTCTGGGAGAACAGATATCCATTAGAACATGATGGAAGGGGGAGATTTTGAAAGGTAGCCAGAACCTACAGATGGAAACTTTAAATAAATAAAAATCAATTTCTAAGTAGGCAGTAGAAATGATGTAGGGGATGTGCAAAAGCAATGTCAGGACAGAAAGAGCAAAGACTTTGCAGAATTTGTTTTTTGAACAATGCTCTTTCTCCTCCCTGCTACTGTAATTTGGGGATGCTCCATCCTTGATGAGTCTTCTAGCCTATTTTGAGGGTCATTAAAGGCAAAAGGAGAGGGAGGGGATGTAGAAGGACCTCGTGTCTGGGAGTGTATGAAGTGATAAAAGATGGGTAAAAAGAGTGGTCTCACTTGGGCCAATGTTTTCATTTGTTTTGTAACAGAGGAAGTTTTTTTGGCAGAGTCTCAGGAACAAAAACAGAGTGGCCCCTCCAGTGTCCCAGCAAGTCACAGGTAACCCCAGCAGCAGCAGAGGGCCAGGGCTCTCTGAGTCACACGTCAAAAGAGTTTGGGGATTGTTCACTTTAAGAAACCAAGCACAAAACTCAGAAGATTTTTAATGTCCAAACAACAACCAAGAGAGTGTTCACTGAGAAAGAAACCCCACACTGGCAGCAAGAGTTGATTTAATTGTGAAACAAAGGGCAAGTGTGAGAGGGAAATGGTGAAGCTCAGTGTGGCACTGCTGGCCTGCTCTGAGAAGAGAAATGATTTAACGTTGGACATGGAGGAGCAGAAACCTTGTGTGAAGACAGATAAAATCGTGGTTTTCCTGGCAAATACAGCTGCCCTTGTTTTGAACAGGAATGCAGTTTTGCAGTCTTTGTGGAGCACTTCAAACCCCAACACCTGCGGGGGAAAAAAAAAAATCAGATGGTTTCCATGAAGAAGTTAAAAAATATTCCAGTAGGAGAAAAACAGTCTAAATATCTCTTACCATGTTATCTTCAAAGCTGTCCTCTTAATTTCAGACCAGGGACAGGCTCATTGCCACCATGAGCTGTAAGTCTAGTCCTAATGCCCCTTCCACATGAAATCCATGAGAAACCGAGTGTCCCCTCAGCAGGTGGCACCGAGCTGGGGGTGCAGTGACACAGCTGAAGGACGGGGCCATCCAGGGGCACCTGGACAAGCTGGAGCAGTGGCCCCTGGGAATCTCAGCAGGTTTCCCAAGGCCAAGTGCTGGTGCTGCCCCTGGGTCAGGAGAACCCCTGGGATCAATCCAGGCTGGGATGAGCAGATGGAGCAGCCCTGGGAGAAGGCCCTGGGGGTGCTGGTGGGGCAGAGGCTGGAGCTGCCCCGGCCCAGAAACCCCCCGTGCCCTGGGCTGATCCCCCAGCGTGGGCAGCAGGGCAGGGGGGGATTCTGCCCCTCTGCCCCTCAGGGGAGACCCCCCTGCAGAGCTGCTCCAGCCCTGGGAACAGCACAGCAAGGACATGGAGCTGCTGGAGAGAGTCCAGAGGAGGCCCCAAGGGGATCAGAGGGATGGAGCAGCTCTGCTGGGAGGAAAGGCTGGGAGAGCTGGGATTGTTCAGCCTGGAGAGGAGAAGCTCTGGGGAGACCTTAGAACCCCTTCAGTTCCTAAAGAGGACTTACAAAATGGAGGGAGAAAGGATTTTTCATATGGGCAGAGAGTGTTAGGACAAGGGGCAATGGTTTTAAAGTGAAAGAGGAGAGATTTAGATTGGATATTAGAAAAAAATTCTCCCCTGTGAGGGGGTTGAGGCCCTGGCACAGGTTGCCCAGAGAAGCTGTGGGTGTTCCATCCCTGGAAGTGTCCAAGGCCAGGTTGGATGGGGCTTGGAGCAACCAGATGTAGTGTATGATCAACCTCCATGGCAAAGGGTTGGCACAGGATGGTTTTCTGGGTTTAGTGATTCTGTGATTTCTGTACTATTTTCCATTCCCTTAATGCCTGACTTGCTTTTTTGCATCACAGCTGTGCATGATGTAGACCAAGAAAATGTCTGTATGTGTCGGGTTTCAGCTCACATATTATTCCAGGGGTAAAGCACTGACATTAGAGGAACCGATTTAGGAATCCATGTTATTAAATAAATGCTTACTGATAAACATTCTGAGAGGGGTTTGATGCAAGAGGGAAGTTGCTAGCAGAAGTATGTCATAAATTAAAGATTTCACATCAATTACCATTAGAAGACTTTGCATTTCCATGTGCTAAAAAACAGTGGGAAGAAGTTATTTTAAACAACATGCAGCTCCTTAGTGAAGCCTTGTATCTAATGATTTTGTCTGGCTGTTTAAAAAAGGTTTCTGTGTTGCTGTGATAAAACCCTGCATGGATAATTGGACTGATTTGATTTAATAAAAGGCTCTGCCTTTTTGTTTTCTGGTTTCTGGTAATTTGAGTGTTCTGGGAATCAGTTTTGCCACCACACTCTGTGCCAGTAGGTGGCTCTTTTATGGGGAATGCGTTAGCAAAGTACGGGGTGGGAGTGCCAGGTGACTGGTCAGGATTGGGTTGGTTTGGCCAAGGGCCCCTGGGCTGTGCCAGCCATGGTGTGGGCACAGGCCCAGGGCAGTGCCCGCCCCTGTGCTGGCACCGCTGAGGGACCTCGAGGGCTGTGCCCAGTTCTGGGCCCTCAGCAGGAGAGACCCGGAGGGGCTGGAGCGTGTGCAGGGAAGGGAAGGGAGCTGGGAAGGGGCTGGAGCAGCAGGAGCAGCTGAGGGAGCTGGGGGGGCTCAGCCTGGAGAAAAGGAGGCTCAGGGGGGACCTTCTGGCTCTGCAACTCCCTGACAGGAGGGGGGAGCCGGGGGGGGTCGGGCTCTGCTCCCAGGGAACAAGGGACAGGAGGAGAGGGAACGGCCTCCAGCTGGGCCAGGGGAGGGGCAGGATGGATATTAGGGAAAAAGAAGTTTTCACAGCAAGGGTTGTAAAGCATTGGCACAGGCTGCCCAGGGCAGGGGTGGAGTCACCATCTGTGCAAGTGTTTAAAACCATGTGGATGTGGCACTTGAGGACATGGTTTAGTGGTGAACATAGTGGTCGTGCTTGTCGATTGGATTTGATGATGTTTAAGGTCTTTTCCAGCCTTAATTTGATTCTGTGATTCCATGACCTCTCCTGTGCTGCCCATCTATGTGTGTTAGTGGCCAGATCGGTGCACTCAAGAAAGCTTAAGGGCAAGAGTGTCCTTAACAACAGTAATGACTTTATTCTTCAGAAACTGAGATTATTTTTATTAATTTTGCTGCAGTGGCTGCATTGCTGTTGTTTCTCCTAAAGCAGTGGTACTTGCACATTAAAAATGTTGTGTTAGTGCAGTGCTGTTTTCTTACTGCATTTGTCTCTCCAACTAACCCTGGAGGCTTATTTCTCCCAACACAGATTTACCTTATTTTCACAGTGATCTACATTCTCTGTACTAAAACAATGCCATAAGGAACAAATTGTTGGTTGCACTGTTAATCAAACAGCATCACAGTGGGAGCCAGCCAGCAGCACCAGCAATTACAGTTTATTAGACATCTCTTCTTAAACAGTTGATATTCTTACACATGATATTATGTGTTTGCTAATAGGCCACATATCTTATTTATGCATTTCACCCTCCTTTACCTACACCAATAGTTATCTTCCAAGAACATGCTTTTGCACATAAATAGGATCATCATTTGGAGCTAATCCAGTTTACAGATTCTCTCAGTCAAGCAACAGCAGGTCTGATTTAAATAGTCAAACTGGAAGACCCCTGCTGTCATTAGCTCTCCGTCAGTGTTGTTCAGGTTCTTTTCAATATCTGAGCTAATATAAAGCTCCTCTGATAACCCAGATCTTTCTTCTTGCTTGTGCTGTGTAGTTTTACAGATGGGTAAACCCAGTGTCCATGTTGTGGTTGCCTTTGCCATAATGCCATTAATTGTAAAATTAGTCATTATTGGGGTTTGCAAGGAGAGAAGTGAGACAGAGAAATATTAAGGAAAGTACCTGTGGTTTAACTCTATCCCAGCTCAAACCAAGACAGGTTGTTTTTAAGGGTGTTTGAAACTGGTCAAATGTGGGTGCCAGTACGAGAAATTCCTGCATGGAAGTCAGAGGGGCTTTTGCAGGTCTGACTTCCCCAAGAGGAGTGGCAGCCAAATCTGGGCTTGCTGCCTGAAGAGATGGACCCTCCCTGGAGGACGATGCTCTTACACTCCTGACTTTATTCCCTGTATATATTTCTGTCCGTGGGTTAAGAAAATTAATCCTTTTGAAAGTTTTTATTTGATTCAAACTGAGGCCAGACCATTCTTTGTTAAAATCTGCCATTATTATTTCTGTGGATGGTGTAAAAGTCCTCCCTGACTTAAGAGTAAAATATTTCCATGGTAAGAATAAATAACATGCACACTGACCTTTCAGTCCCGAGCAGAGTGTCTGCTTAAGAGCTTCACAGCTCCCTGCCTCAGTGCAGGTTGACATTTGCAAGGTTGATAAGTTGGTTATTTGGATGTAAATCGACATGGAAGGAAAAAGAGTTCCAACAGTTGTGGTAAGAGTCCACTTTTGCTCAGTTTACTATAACATAATACACAGTAGATCACAGAAACCCACCATCAATGCATAGTTTAAATGGGGGCTGCTGTTATGTGTCAATGTGGAGGTCTGGAAAGGGAGAGAGTTAAAATTTAAGTGATTAAAGAGGAAAAAAATGCCTATCAGGGATTTTGCCCACTGTGCCTTAAAGCATCTTTGCAAGCAACTATCCGTGGTGATAGTATTTTAGGGATTAGAAGCAGGCTGTGGAATATGAGTCATCTTGAATTCTAATCAAGATGTGCAAGCCTCTGATGGCAGAGAACTGAGAAAAATGAGGGCTTGGAGGTTTTTTCTCTTCCTTTGAAGACCCTGTAACTTCCACCAGTGTTTCTGATCACCGGGAAGGTCAGTGGTTTGCTCTGGCCACAGCAACAACCAGTTCTTTGTTTAGCCAAAGCTTCTTCCTAGTCTTCCACAAATCTTTAGGAATTTTGGCTGGGCACAGGCAGGCTCACCTGTGCACACCTGTCATGGCTTCAATGCAATGGTAGTTTTAACCTCAGGGCAGGGTGGGTGAGGATCCAAAGAACTCTGTAAGGGGCTTTTGCACATGGGCACAGCACAAACCCTACGGGAAAGCAGCAAAGCCTTGTATGAGGGGGAGATGAGGAGGGGAGGCCAAACCCTCCTGCAGCTCTGGCAGCCTTGGGGCTGTGCCCACTGCCCTGGGGAGCCTGGGCAGTGCCAACCACCCTCTGGGGGAAGAACCTTTCCCTGAGATCCAACCTGACCCTGCCCTGACACAGCTCCAGCCCTTCCCTGGGTGCTGTCCCTGGTCCCACAGAGCAGAGATCAGAGCTGGCCCTCTGCTCCGTGTATGAGGAGGTTGGATTTTGGCAGTCTGGCCCTACTGAACAAACTTGTACTTTATTATTCTCTCTCTTCCCGCTCAGACCTTCTTTTTGGAGATATGGGCAAGTTGTTGCACTCACCATTGCTGTTCTGGACAGATAAAGCTGTTTATTTGGAGCTTATTCTGTACTTCTGACGCTCAAGGACCGGTGACTAATTCAGTGTTTCATTAAACATGACTGTTTAAGATCATACTGACTGTGCAAGACTTTCTGCTTCTGAATTCTTCATGATGACTGCAAACTTTTAATCCTTCTGTGGAGAGGGCTCACAAAACACATTCCTGGTATTCTCTTGTCACACCTTCTTAAGCACATACAGGCCGCTCTGTGCTGGAAGCTGTTCCAAATCAAGCTGAAGCTGAGACAGAGCATTCTGGTTTTGTTGCATCCCAGGAGACTTAGAGCATGACATTGCCCAACTGTGCATGTTAGAAGGTGTGAGTGTGAGCCTTCCTGCTCTGCTGGCAGTGCAGTGTGGGTTGAGGGAGGCAGTGGGTTTGTTGCTGTGGGTCCAGCCCTGCCCAGGCTCTGCCCATGGGCTGTGTGTGAGAGCTTTGCTGCCTGTCCCTCTGTGGGAGTTACCTGTGATGGCCTGGCCTGTGACACAGACTTCACACCCAGCTCCCTCTTCACACTCTTTCGGAGCGTTGTCTTGGAGTGATTTCATGTTATTTGGGGGTTGTTTTGGGCTTTGTCCCTCCACAGAGTGAGTGATGCCAGGCCCTGGCAAGCCACTTTGCATGTCCTCCTGTAAGACAGATATTGTGGAGATCACACCCTAAATTAATTCCAGAAGTAGCCCAGAACTTTTACCAGGATGATCCATTACTTACTGACCCTTGTCTTGAAACTCCCATTCCTGACAGAAGAGTGGCCCACAGTACATTTGCTAGATACATACGAGTCCCTCCTGGGACACTCCCATGCTTTTATTTATTCAGTCTGTCCCCTGTTCTCACCTCAAGCCTGGAACTTGTTATTAGGTTTATAGAAAAAGAGCCTTACAGAATACTTATATATTCATCTACTTCAAAATTATTGGCAAAGCCAACACCATCTCCTTCAGCCTCTGAGACCTGTGAGTCAGCAGAGTGAAACAGCCCACTGCCTTTTATTAGATGTTATGCACTTGACAGCCAAGTCAAATGCCAGGCTTGGAGAGCAGTAATTCAGTTCCTGACTAATACACTGGATGTGTCGATCCTGTCCTCCAGAGGAACGTGTGACCTCTGCAGTCAGCTCCAGCTTAAAATAAGACATACTTCCTTGGAGGTCTGTACATTTGCAGTGTCTGAATCCCCCGCCTCACAACCCTGGTTCACTGTCCAGTCATCAGCTTTGGAACTGGGGAACAAAGGAGAATCCCTGTCCATGCCATCCCCAGACAGTGGGGGTAGAGTTGCTGCGGTGCCATCTCCTAGAAAGGAATGAAAAAAACCATGAGAAAACTGGGGTTGTTCAGCCTGGACAGGAGAAGCTTTGGGGTGACCTGATTGTGGCTTTCCAGAGCCTGAAGAGGCCTGCAAGAAACATGGAGAGAGACTATTTCCAAGGGCCTGGAGTGCCAGGACACAGGGAATGGCTTCCCACTGCCAGAGAGCAGGGTTAGGAACAAAGCCTTCCTTGTGAGAGTGGTGAGGCCCTGGCACAGGTTGCCCAGAGAAACTGTGGCTGCCCCTGGATCCCTGGAAGTGTCCAAGGCCAGGTTGGACAGGGCTTGGAGCAACCTGGGCTGGTGGGAGGTGTCCCTGACCATGGCAGGGGGTGGGATGGTTTTAAGATCCCTTCCAACCCAAACTATTCTGTGATTCCATGATATTACCAATACTTTCTGTGGAAAACCCAGCCTTGAAGCAAGCTGAAGTCCTGCACTACTTCACTTTGGTTTGAAGGGTTGCTGCCCTGAACACTTTTCTGCTGCCTCAAGTTGGTTTTG
Source organism: Pachyramphus minor (assembly GCA_013397135.1). Taxonomy (NCBI): domain Eukaryota; kingdom Metazoa; phylum Chordata; class Aves; order Passeriformes; family Tyrannidae; genus Pachyramphus; species Pachyramphus minor. Next base: position 107,674 of record VYXB01010301.1, on the reverse strand, counting down.
GTGTATGCAGCAATTAGTTGCCCTAAAGCATGGAGAGACTCCCTTCCTCAGCCACCCTGCTGCGTGGGGACAGTGCTCATCTCATGCTAAGCTTTTTGGACTAGAGCTGAAGGCTTCATCCTTGCAGTGTGCAGCACTTTGCAAAGGGCTGCTGAGCACTGCAAGGGGCTGCCCAGGGCAGTGGTGCAGTCTCCATCCCTGGAAGTGTTCAAAACACCTGTGGAGGTGGCACTTGAGGATGTGGTTTAGTGGTGAACTCGGTGGTGGTGCTGGCTGATGGTTGGATTTGATGGTCTTAAAGGTCTTTTCCAGCTTGAAGCCTCCTTGATGCAGAAAATGGTCCTACAGAGTGAGAGTTTCTTCCTCTGCAGCTCTGTGTGGACAGGGCCCAAGATGCAGCCTTCAAACACAAGCAGAGCTCAGTTATACTGAGATTACAGGAAGATAAGCACAACGACCCACAGAACTATGGTGGGCTGACAGAAAACACACCTTAATTGTGCTTTTGCTAAGCCGACTCCATCAAGGCCCCTGAAGCTGCTGCTTCCTTGTTTTCTGTGGCCAAGTGGTTTTGCTGTTTTACTACAGACCAAGTGTTACTTTACTGTCAGAAACTGCTCTGTCTGACACTGCATTGCCTTGAGGTGAGTCAGAGGGTGCAGCAATCACAGAGCTGCAAGTCACAGAACCACTGAGGCTGGAGAAGACCTCCAAGGTCACCCAGTCCAGCCTCTGATGCAGTACCACCATGTCCATTAAACTGTATCACAGAGTGCCACATTTGTTCAGGAATTTGCTTGTGATAATTTTATTTTACTGTAAGGAAAATCGGAAAACAAAATTACTTTTTTTCACCTCAGCATATTTTTACTTAAACATGTTCCAATGGGTGATGCTGTATTTGATATATCAGCTTATTTCTAGTGGGAAAGTTTAAAAATTTCATTTCACTATGATGTAGATGAAGAGCTGAGGGCCCAAACATGTGCCAAGAGTTAGGCAATTTATTTAATGAAGATTCCCAGTCTGTTTTTTGTAGTTACTCTCAGGATCAAAGCAAGATTTCTCAAAGGGCACTAAAATCTACTGAGAGTGCCTGTGCAGTGAGGAAAAGAGCTTCTCCTCTGTCACTGGATAAGTAAATAAACACAACTAATGGCCAAAGGTGATGATGAAAATGTTTTAAGGATAAACTTTTAAGAATAAACTGAAGGACTGACCAAGAGACAAAGAGCTAATGTGCTGAAGTGGAATTAATTAATATTCATATTTGAAAATTTGTAAGTAAAATGAAACTGTAATAATTCAACTTCCATCTCCATGGAAATTCCTCAAAATCTTACACTTTGGATGTTAATAGTGTAATCAGAAGATTTCTTCTCTTTATCTTAACCCCATCTATGGGGTTACAGACCCAACAGATGCCAAGTACTGGTCATGTAAAATTAAGTTGGGGTCATGTAAAAATACCTTGGGATTTCTAAGGATCATAGAGTATAAACCCACGGGGTAACTCCACTCTGCCAGCTTCAGAGAGGTGAAAAGCTGCTCAAGCCATGAAAGCAACCAATCTAGTTGTCCATGCTCTTTGCATTCATGAGTTCAGAGCATCTCCTGAGCCACCTGCACCTGATCATTGCAGGGGCATTTTCACACTCTAAATTGGGATTCCAGTGGGAAACACTGACATGAAAAAATTTAAGCAAACCTCCTGTTTTAAGCAACTGCTCGCTGGTGTAAGCAGCTGGTTCAAACTCCACTTCATGCCTTCCTCTAGGATTGGAACCAGGATTCCCCCTGGGGATTTGTTTTAAGGAGAAACAATTATACAAGAAGGAAAATCTGCAATCTCTCACTTTTTTTTTCTCTCCTGAAGAAACATGTAGCAGCCACCATTCCAACACAGAGGCAAATTGAATATACATGTCCTTAATGTAACATCTCATTCAACATGTCCCTCTCTCCTTTTTCCTCTCAGATGTCTCAGGAGCTTTTGAAATGTTAAAAGGTGAACGAGACAAAACCAAAACATGAACAGATACCCCTTGAAAAAATACAATAGATAAAGACATCACTGCTGTTGAAGGTGACAAAGAGTGATGGGGAAATTAAATTTCCCATGCTTCTGCCAGCCCTATTGGAAGGCTCTGCTGTGATGTTTTAATTTCATCTGATTAGATATGACTGATCTGCAGTGAGGGTAATTCTTTTCTTACACAATTGGGATGAAGAAAGGTAGGATCACTCCTCAGCTGAACAGGATAAAACCTCTTTGGGATAAGAGTGGTCTCACCCACCAGCCTCTCTGGGATATGAATTGGTGGCTCTTTTTTTTGGAGCCACCAATGCTTCTGCCATCAACTTAACCCTTCTTGCCTCTTTGCCTTCTTCCTGCTTGTCCCTTGTTTCCCTGTCACCAGCTTCAGCAGGACCTCTGACAGGACCTAAGTGAGAGAATTTGGATGGTGAAAGGGAGAGACATTGAGAAGGAAAGCAGATTAGCTGTCTTAGAAGAGGGTTTGAAATAAATTCACTTACAGTTGTATACTTATATTTTCTCAGTTTCACCTAAATCAAGGTGTTCAGAAAACGAATGGATGTGACACTTCAGGACATGGTTTAGTGGCCACGGTGGTATTTGGTCCAAGGTTGGAATTGATGATCTTGGAGGTCTTTTCCAACCTTAATGGTTCTATTCTCCTTTTGAATCATAGTTTCAATGTGAGTGTAATTTATTCTTCTGCCTCCCTTTTTCACACACGGGTGTAAATTTTGGTCAGTGGCATTGTTTTATTCCAAAAGGTGCAACAGCAGAGTTGGGCTCTCTTGCCCTTATCCAGGCTGTTTCAGGTGAATGCCCTGCTGCTTTAGGAAGATCTGAAAGCTGCCTCTCCCATGCCAGGGGAGGGCAGGAGGAGCTGCTGGTGGTGGAGTCATGGGAAACAACAACTGTGTGCTCCGTGGTTTCTGCTTCAGGAAAAATTCCAACATTTTATGACAAAGTAAGAACAGAAATCTGAATGCAACTGGGTTAAATTACTGTAGTTTTAGATTGTGAAATGCTTTCATTTGGGTACCAGGTTTGTTCTCTTTTTTTTAGTGTTGATTTATGATAATATTTCCTCTTAATTATGCTTTGTTTTGTGGTTGAAGAAAAATAGTCTAAGAATGAGCACTCAAAAAAAAAAAAATCCCCTTGAGCAGAATTGGTTTAAAGACACCTCAGCACCCTTAAAGCTCCTAAGAGCCACTTCCCAGCACAGGCAGCTTCTTAAAGACATTGAGCCAGTCCCAGTGCCAGTTTGGAGAGAGATGGGAAATTCCATTTCTGTGTGAAACCAGGGTAAATTCAGCCAGGGTGAGTCCTGAGTCAGGCAATGGTCAAATTCCCTTGCTTTTCTTCTGAGGGAAAAAAAATAAGGATGTTGTTCAGTAAGAATCCAACCCTTAAAGCAAATAAAAAGTGAGAAACAGATAAGGGTTATGTTGGAAGAGAAAGGAGGGGGAAAGGACAGGGGGGAAAGCTGGATATGAATCAAAAGTGCCATTGTGATGGGGCAAAAATAAAGGCAAGCATAGTCCTGATGTGTGGAGCAGTGGAGCTGGGGTCTGGTTCCTGCTCTGAGCTCTGCATCTCACGAAGTTGTGGGAAGCCAGAAGAGAAAAGGAGGATAAACCAGAGGTTTAGAAGATACACCTTGCAGTGATAAATAGTTGTTTAGTGTGAAAAGGAAAGAAGGCAGGTTTTAAAACAGTCTTTCACTGGGAGAACAGCGACTTTGAAGCGAAAAAATTATGTGGCTGTGGCACTTGAGGACATGGTTTAGTGGTGAATGTGGTGGTGGTGCTGGGTTGACCTGATGATCTTAAAGGTCTTTTCCAGCCTTAATGATTCTGTAATTCTGTTCTTTTTATCTGTGATGGATGGTGTAAAATCAATGGGTGGAAATCACCATAGGGAATGTTTGTAGTAGATATTTGGGTGCATTGACAGTTCAAGTAGTGGATGAGTTGCCTGAGGCCAACGTAGCACATCCCAGATGGTGGATGCACTAAAGTCTCTCCACAGATTTAAAACAGGTATCTCTGCAATTTTGAATACAAATATCCAGGGATTTTGCTTTCACCTGTAAATCACTGAGTGTGAAGACTCAAGTTCATTTTGCTCCAATTAAAGTTTGAAGATGGCACTGCTGATAGTGGGGACTGAAACCTTCCCCTGTTCCCATTAAAGCAGTTTGTATGTTCCAGTTTTTTATTTCTATTTTTAATGAGCATAACCCCTTCTGCTTGCCAGAAGTTTCTCAGTGAGTACACTGAGAAGATGCTAATGAGAGAATGAAAATAGATTTTGGAATGTTTTTAGAAATCTTTGAATTAAATGTTTGTATTTTTGAGTGACTTACCCCCCTATCTGTATACCAACAGCACACTCACAAAAACCTTCCTAGTTTGCCAGTGGCCTAAGGAGCCAAATTGTTTCCTGTTGCTGAAAGTTTTTATTGCCATGGTATTTGTTTTAGCAATTTTTCTGCATAACCATATGGTCAAGAAATGTGAGGTGAAAGGCCATGAAGTGGAGCCAATACCTCTGAGGTTTTGCTTTCTGTTCGTCACAGTTATCATCCTGATCTTGCATAATTTAAAGGAATTATTTTTCTGAACCAGTAGAAACTGTAAATCAGCATCCACTCACCTTTGCTAACAGAGCAAATGCCTACACTGATGATGCAGAGCCATCACTGCATCAGGACTTGTGGCTTTGCACAAAGTTGTGTCTCTTTTGTTGTGTATCTTTTTATATTGATTTCTTTGGTTAAAATGCAAACCTCTGTTGTCTGAATGCTGGAGGGAGTTTCAGCACAGCTTTTGGATTACCTCCAGAGGAGCAAACCAGAAGCAAACAGGTTTTGAAAGAATCCAGCTTCTCCTAGTTTGTACTGGATTGTGTGGTTGTTTTCCGGTGGGAGGGACAGGAAGGTTGGGGTTGTCCCAGCTGCTCTCCTCAGTCTGCTTGTAGAGGATTCTTTTGTTGTGCCTGGCAGGTGGTTTGTTTCAATTGAGGCCTCTCTGCCTGGGCCTGGGAGTTACTGGCTCACACCTCAGGATGATTTGGGGTGTGAGCAGGTCCTGAGGTGATGCACCAGTGAAGTCATTCCTCACCATGCCTCTGATCACCCCTTCCTCTTCCAGTGGCCACTCATGGTGCATCTTCCCAGGGGGAAGATCCAACCTCTCATCCATTTCTTACTCTTTGTGGCAGGGAGGTAAGAATTTCTCAAGGTGTTTGAAAGCTGGACTTTGATTTAATCAGTGTGAGGAGCACTTGGGTGCAAGTGAGAGATCAGTGTAAAGGCTGTGTGGTAAAAGAGGAACAACCTCCTGCCAAATGGATCCAGCCAGTGGGAGGAGAGCAGTGTAACTTCTTCTAGCTTAAAAGAGTGAAATTCCCACTAGCAGTGCTTTTCTCCTCAAAAAAAAAAGGAGTGTCCTTCCTCCATGGAATTGGTTCTGGGCACCTTCACTGAGTGATGAACACATGACACATTTATACTCAATCAGCCCAAGGCTGTTTTCATGCAGAGCTTCTACTGCAAGGCCTTGCCACACATCTGTTTCTTCTTCATTGCCACCCTTTCTGAGCTCAGTGTATGAATCATGATACCACAGAATCATTAAGGTTGGAAAGGACCTCCAAGATCATCAAGTCCAACCTTCAACTGATGCCACCACGCCTGTGACATATTCTTACTGTTCATTCTTGTCTGCATCTGCCTTTCACATTCACTTTGAACTTCTCCTCACTTTGTTGCTCTGCCTTGGCCTTTCCTTCTCCTGAAAGGGAGAATGCCATCCCCCAAAGGGAACTTCTCCAAGAAGGCAGGTTCCTCCAGGACAACAGGCTGCTGTCCCTGCCTTTTTGTGACATGTAGAGATCTAAAGATAATGGATGATGGAAAAATTAAGGAGTTTCACTCTGTCCTGAGCATGAATAATATTGTGCCAATTTTTCATTCCCGTAGGCTCTCTCTGAGTGACGCTGCAGCAACCCTGTGGAGTATGAAGAAGGCTCAGAAGTCCATGTAAGTGTGTCTTGTGACAAATGGGAATTGCCAAAGCAGCTGTTAGCTCTCTAGCCCTTTTTAAATCTGAGGGAATTGATACAACAGGGAACACTGATGGAAAACGGATCAGACCATCACAGGGGCAGGAAAAAAATTTAAAAAAAAAATCACAAAAAAGGTTAAAAAATGCAGCAGGTGAGAGTAAATTGTCAGTGCCTGACTTCTTGGGAGCAGTGGCAATTTATAACAGTGGTGAGTCACCCAGGAGTCTGGAAAGAACAGTAATGCATTGCTGACTCCTGCTCTCTGTTTTATTGGAGGGGGTTGCCTGCAGCAAGGACCAGTGGCTCACTGGAGGGTGGAGCAGCTCCCAGTTCCCCACCCCAGCAACTCCAGGCCGTGGGGCCTTGGAGTATCGACACCCTCAGAGCCTGGCATCACCTTTTAGCACAGGATTGTGCAAGCATTATTTTGTTGCCTTCCCAGCTCCTGGGCTTTTTAGATGTGTTGGCAGATCTAATCTGCATTCCACAGATAAACAGGGCATTAGATGAGGTGTGGACAGCTCTGCCCCTGGTAATTGCAGAGCCAGTTTCAGAACTGCACAACAAAGCTGTGAGAAGTTCCTAAAGCACAGCTGAAATGAGGTAATCAGGGCCTGGTGCTGTATTGATTAACACTCTTAGTGCAAGATAAGGCAGAGTGTACTGTATCCACTGTAATGCTTTCATCTGGTGTGCCTAATTTAAGTTTTATCCTAGATTTTACATATTCCATCAGTAATGAGTTCATTTTATATGCCATGGTCACATGTCTAATGAAGTTATCAGCAGTGTGAGTCTGATTCTGCATCCTCTTCGTGCTTGTAAACCAAAGAGGAATTATCCAAGAAGCTGTTTTCTGCTCTAGGTCCTGGCTGGTTTGATATTAAGTTGATATTAAATTGAACACTAATGTTATAGTGTTGTGTATTGTGTAAACATTCAGCTTTGCCTGATTGTTTTGTCCCTTTTTCTTGGTTTAATGAACTCTCCATGGAGGAAGGGGAAGTGTTGTTTGCCCAGGAGCACCATGGAAGTCAAAGGGCCTGCTGCACATTTTAGCTGAGGTGCAAGGAAGTGATTCCCATTTGAAAAAAAAAAGAAAACTAAATCCCAAGGGAAGAGCATTGCTGTAAAACCTGTCAGTGCAATCTACCAGAGAGCCGAGGATTTGGGCTTGGAAAAATCCCATTGCAGTAATCCATTAATCCATAGAATTACCTGGAAGCTTTTCAATATAAGGGAGTAATGAGATGAGATCCCAAATTTTTAAAATTTTATTTAACATTTGTTGCTATTGCTGGTGCTTTATTTTCTTTTATCCACTGCCCTCTACAGGTCTCGTGGATGGAGTTAGACCGAGGGAAATGAGGTTGCAGCAGTGGTTGGCTCTGGCTTTAAAATAACTGCAGAGATGCTCCTAGAGCTGTTTGCCACACTCTCTGAAAAGGGGAAAAATACCTGGCAGAATCACACTGGCAGAAATTCAGGTTTTAATATAGGAATTGGCAGTTCCAGCTTTTATGAGCACAAAAGCAAGGATATAACATTCCTTTCTAAGAGCCTGCCTGCTTTATTACAGGTGATAAGAGTTATGGCACCAAGTTATCAGGGCATCAAATGTATGGCTATTTATTCCCTTTTAGTAAATTCTTGTTAAAAACCATTTTCAGGGAGAGATCATCCTTACAGATGAACTGCAGAAATGTTTGTGAACCTGAAAGTCTTGCTCTGAATAAAAGAATGGGGGAATTCCAAGGTCCTTATGAGTTTGTGTCTCCTCACTGGGCTCTGGGGGCCTTTGCCAGGCATTTCTCTCTCCCAGAGGGTTGGAACAACTGTCTCTTCCCTGGCCTTTCCTTGTGTTTAAAGAACCTGAAGTGTAACTGCAGCACATCCTCCTCACAGGGGTGTTTGGGAATCACTCTCCTCGATCTGGCTGGTTGCTGCTTTCCTGAAGTGATTTGCATCTTAATAGCTTTGATACTGCTATCAGGATTTTTTGGGGAAGGACAAAAAGGCAGTGGTATGGTAGGATTATGTGACCCTTGTTTCTTGGAGAAACCCAGCTGAAAATAGAAATGTTGTCTTTAAATTATGGCAAGGCTTCAGTTCAAGCCCTGCTGCGCCCCTGGTGCTTGGCATCACTCTGAGAAATTAATATCAATTCATGTTTAGCTCTTTTGCCCTTTCTTCCCTGGCAGTTGCCATGTGCATCACTCAGCAGAGGTGCCTGCAATCCCAATGCTTATCCAATTAGGGAAATGGCAGCATGTCTGGCCTTTGTGTTTTAGCGAGGGAAACGATTCTGCACTGCTCCGAGTGAGCTGCTGTGAGGTGTTTATAAGTCATGGTGGTGCAGATTTGAAATGAAGTCAATTAAAATTGGCTGGAGCCCAGGGGCTGCTCCTGGGCCAACAGCCGCTGGGGGGGGTTATGGATGGACTGAAGTGTGTTGTAGGTTGGAGCAGTTCCTGCAGGGGATCCAACCTCTATCCGACCCGTACAAGAGGTTTCATGCAGGCTCTACCTGCTCCCTGAGGGGGCTGGCCCTCAGCAGCTGGAACAGCCATGCCATTCCTGGATTTCATAGTTTTATCCTCCAGGAATGCAGGTTTTGTGCTCCCAGTGCTCTCTGCAGTGCACCCCAGTGTGCTGTGATGTGGGGACAATGAGGACAGTCACTTCAGAAGTGCGTGTCTGACCTGCACTGCAGCACTCTCCACAGACACCCCTGATGGATCAGTATCTCTGTCCTCACCAGGAGAATAAGATTTATCATGAATCTCTGATGCAGTAATTATGTAGCCTCTGTAGATTTATATACGATACTTATCTCCATGATTTGTCTCTCCCGTGTACATCCATAAATTTATTTTCCCTGTTCAAGATACAGTTATATATAGTTTTAAAGGCTCTGCAGTTTGGGCTTTAGTTGAATTGTATCTCAGCACTGGGCCATTCCTCCACAAAGTGATTCTTTTCCTAAATTATACTCCCTAAAAGACAGAAATGTTGTCAGTTTTTGCAGTTGTGCAGTGACACAAGTAAAGCCACAGAAGCAACTAGACCTGGCTCTGCTCACTGGGGCATCCAGAATTAGTCAGCTGCCTTTGAAACTTAGCTGGGGATGGTGGAGATGAAAAATGAATTTCCATAGATCTGCAGCTTTGCATTCATCTTAATTTTCCAGTTGATTGGGAATTTGGGGTATCACAGAAGAATTTGTCTGTTATCAAAGTCTTTAAGCATAAATAAACCACTGGAAGTTGTCACTTACAGCAAAATGTTTTACAATTAATGAGATCTGTGAGATTTAAACAGGAAGCAGAATAGAAACACCTTACAGGAGCTATGGGCACAGAAATGAGTGTCAGGGAAGTGTAAAGAAACACCCAGGGAATTAACCCAGGTAACTACAGGTAACAGGAGTAGGAAAAAGGTGAGATGGGTACATGTATGATGCAGGCAGATACAGGAGAGAGGTCTGTGCTCATGAGTTGGACACCCTTTGGGAGAATGGGAAAAGCATTTCCCTTCCTTTGACATGAGGAGGAATTTCTGGCTGGAAAGGGTGGTGAGGCCTTGGCAGGGACTGCCCAGGGAGGTTTGGAGTCCCCAGNGTGGCACTCAGTGGTCTGGGCTGGGGGACAAGGTGGGGACCAGTCACAGGTTGGACTTTATGACTTTGAAGGTCTTTTCCAACCTGGATGATTCTGGGATTCTGCTGGGGGTCTGGGTCAGACCTGAACACCCCAGCACTGGTGGGCATCAGGCACAGGGGGCACTCCAGGGGCTGGGAGGTGTTTTCCAGCCTCAGGGAATCTGGAATTCTATGATTCCTTTCTTCAGTGTCTTCCCACACACCAGGTCTTCTCCAGACAGAGCAGCTGCTGTTGGAAGCTCCCAACTGGTGAATGGTCCTCTCAGCTTCTCAGCTGCTCCTCTGCCTGACCCTGTGCACTGACAGGGCAGGGATGACCAGCTCCCAAATTCTGGGAGTGCTTTGCATTGCCTCAAGCCCCATTTGCACACCTGGGCTTCCCACTGTCAGTGAGGAATGCGCTGCCTTCACCCACACCGTGACCATCCCAGTATTTGATGAGAAATATCTGGGGTTTTATTGCTGCACAAATGCCGCCAAGTTTTCCAAGGGTGGATGTTGAGAGGTGGGTAATCCATGTTAGCATCAACCTGAAGGGCCCTGCCAGTAACACATCAGCTTTAAGCCAGGGCAGGACAAAATGGCTGCTAATTGCAGTCTGTTTGGGTTTTGGATAGAACTGATTTTTGCAGGTAACAGAGACCTAATTTTGTTCTGATTTTCCCCAGGTAACTGTGTCAGTCAGGATATGTTTCCCACAAATATATTGCTCTTACCACTAATTATACCTGCAGATGGCTTTCCTACACAGCCCCTTCTCTGCCTGCCTTCATGTGATACAGGGTATTATAAATCCTCATGTTCTCCTTAAAAGATACAACAGATGTAGATTAAAAGCAGTTCCTCTTCACTGATTGCTCAGCTCATAAAGTTCTACTCTCACATGGGTCCTGACCATGCAGGTGCCTACAAGAGAGAAAAGGACATTGCTGCCTACCTTGACAGGCACTAAGAGATCCCTTGGGATGGTGTGTAGTATCTGCATCTGCATTTATCAGTTTCTTGACATGCACTCATATATTATTTACGAAAGAAAGTGCTGTTTTTTCATATATATATGTATCTATGTATTTATGAATTGAAATAAAATGCATCAAGGAAATTACAGTTCTCCTTAATTCCTGGCTTCTTGGAGCTGTGGTTCCTTCCTGAGTCTTTGTTTAGGATGAAAGCAGAGCTGCTCAGCTCCAGCAGGGCCTTGCTTGCTGACCGTTGATGTGTGATTTTGTTTGGGTTTGTAATTGCTGCTTAAGGCAGTAATTAATACGTAAATATGTGATTTGTCACGTCTCAGCTGAGGTTACTCAGGCTGGGGGGCAGAGAACCTGGAGGCAAAGGGAGGACTGGTGTCCCTGGGACAGGCAGCAACAGCAGAAGCCTGGATTAGGTGGTAAATGTGGGTGCAGA
>VYXB01010301.1:78699-95779 GCA_013397135.1 Pachyramphus minor | reverse complement strand
GTGGCACTCAGTGGTCTGGGCTGGGGGACAAGGTGGGGACCAGTCACAGGTTGGACTTTATGACTTTGAAGGTCTTTTCCAACCTGGATGATTCTGGGATTCTGCTGGGGGTCTGGGTCAGACCTGAACACCCCAGCACTGGTGGGCATCAGGCACAGGGGGCACTCCAGGGGCTGGGAGGTGTTTTCCAGCCTCAGGGAATCTGGAATTCTATGATTCCTTTCTTCAGTGTCTTCCCACACACCAGGTCTTCTCCAGACAGAGCAGCTGCTGTTGGAAGCTCCCAACTGGTGAATGGTCCTCTCAGCTTCTCAGCTGCTCCTCTGCCTGACCCTGTGCACTGACAGGGCAGGGATGACCAGCTCCCAAATTCTGGGAGTGCTTTGCGTTGCCCCAAGCCCCATTTGCACTCCTGGGCTTCCCACTGTCAGTGAGGAACATGCTGCCTTCACCCACACCGTGACCATCCCAGTACTTGATGAGAAATGTCTGGGGTTTTATTGCTGCACAAATGCAGCCAAGTTTTCCANCTCAGCTTCTCAGCTGCTCCTCTGCCTGACCCTGTGCACTGACAGGGCAGGGATGACCAGCTCCCAAATTCTGGGAGTGCTTTGCATTGCCTCAAGCCCCATTTGCACACCTGGGCTTCCCACTGTCAGTGAGGAATGCGCTGCCTTCACCCACACCGTGACCATCCCAGTATTTGATGAGAAATATCTGGGGTTTTATTGCTGCACAAATGCCGCCAAGTTTTCCAAGGGTGGATGTTGAGAGGTGGGTAATCCATGTTAGCATCAACCTGAAGGGCCCTGCCAGTAACACATCAGCTTTAAGCCAGGGCAGGACAAAATGGCTGCTAATTGCAGTCTGTTTGGGTTTTGGATAGAACTGATTTTTGCAGGTAACAGAGACCTAATTTTGTTCTGATTTTCCCCAGGTAACTGTGTCAGTCAGGATATGTTTCCCAAAAATATATTGCTCTTACCACTAATTATACCTGCAGATGGCTTTCCTACACAGCCCCTTCTCTGCCTGCCTTCATGTGATAAATCCTCATGTTCTCCTTAAAAGATACAACAGATGTAGATTAAAAGCAGTTCCTCTTCACTGATTGCTCAGCTCATAAAGTTCTACTCTCACATGGGTCCTGACCATGCAGGTGCCTACAAGAGAGAAAAGGACATTGCTGCCTACCTTGACAGGCACTAAGAGATCCCTTGGGATGGTGTGTAGTATCTGCATCTGCATTTATCAGTTTCTTGACATGCACTCATATATTATTTACGAAAGAAAGTGCTGTTGTTTCATATATATATGTATCTATGTATTTATGAATTGAAATAAAATGCATCAAGGAAATTACAGTTCTCCTTAATTCCTGGCTTCTTGGAGCTGTGGTTCCTTCCTGAGTCTTTGTTTAGGATGAAAGCAGAGCTGCTCAGCTCCAGCAGGGCCTTGCTTGCTGACCGTTGATGTGTGATTTTGTTTGGGTTTGTAATTGCTGCTTAAGGCAGTAATTAATACATAAATATGTGATTTTTCACATCTCAGCTGAGGTTACTCAGGCTGGGGGGCAGAGAACCTGGAGGCAAAGGGAGGACTGGTGTCCCTGGGACAGGCAGCAACAGCAGAAGCCTGGATTAGGTGGTAAATGTGGGTGCAGACAAGGGCAGCTACTGGGGCCTTGGCCTGGGCTCTTGTTGATTCTCAGCAGTTGTACAGCTAAAACTAAGAAAGCTCCCAGTGCTGGAGGTGAAATGTAGTGGGATTATATCAGAATCACCTCTTTCTCTTCCATTACTATTTTAAAGGTCTGTTTTTCTATCAGTTCTCTGTGATTGCTGGTTAAAAATGCTCCTGGATTGTTTACTTTGATGGAGACCAAGACAATCCTCAGGCTCAGTATTTGGAGCAATTCCTCAGAGCTGAACATTGGCTGAGTTGATTTGTCTAGAATCAAAGAGAGTTTTATTTTTTTTATCTAAATGGGAGCAGAATTCCAGCCAGGCTGGTTTTCTCACAAGCCAGCTTTCCTGCTCCCTGGTTTAGTCTCTCCTTCATGTGGCAGCAGCTCCCTGATGTCTCTCCCCAGTTCAGAGCCTTGGCTGTGACTGCCAAAGGAATTGTCACTCTGTACTTGCAGTGTTGGTAACTTTTATGGCCATTAACAACTTGGAGATTCTTGAACTGGAATTTAGTATTTTCTGCAATTTGGGAACCTTGAAATGGTCTCTCCTCTGGGAGAGGATGCTCTCTCTGCTCTCAGTACCCCCAGCAGCAGCTCCAGGTGCTCAAGTTGTATTTGGCAGAGTTTTGGCAAGAAAGTCAAACATTAGAATAGGTCATACATCACTCCTGCCCACTTCCATGTGATGCTGAGAGAAGTTTGGAGCTTTGGATTGTTTTGGGTTTTTTTTCTTGGAAAGGCTTTCATTTTTAATGCTGTAGGAATTGAGCAGGAATCCCCGTGCTCCCAGGGTTCGTGCCAGCACGTTGGAGCAGCCTCTCCTAAGCTGCCAGAGACAGAGCAGCAGGTGATCCAGGTGCTTTCAGGGGACATTCAGCAGAGCCCAGGAGGCTGTTTGCCCTGTCCATGCCCTGCCTGCCCTGGGCCAGGTGTCTCCAGAGCCCCAGGAGCTGTTGGACACCTGCTGCACCCCAGCACATCCCTCATGAAGAGCAGAGCTGCTTTCTTTAGTGTCACCATCCTCCTTACCAAAGTGAGAGGTTCTGGCTCCTGTGGAGCTCAGAAACAAATCCTGCTGGATTTGGGGGTGGAGACTCATGTGGCATCTATCACTTGTTCCTGTTCCTTGTTCCAGCTGCATCTCTGAAGGGGCTAGACAGGGAATGAATGACAGTGGGCTGAAAGTCTTGAGTCGTCTTGGATTATAAACAGCATTAGTAACATCTCTAGGATGAAAATGTCACAGATGTTCCCAGATCCATAATTTATGTGGACAATTCATTCTGCAATCTTTTTTCTCGGGTGCAGTGTTCAGGTCAGCCTCAGATGTGACAGTGGGCAGGAATCCAGGCTGGGCTGAGCTGCAGGTGCCCCGTGTTTCACTGTGGGGCTGGACTTTTTCTGTCCCTCTGGCGTTATTACACAGAGTGGCTGTTAGGTGGAGCAGGAGGCTCAGCAGGGACACAGCCACCTGCTGCTGTGTTTCTGTCTGTTGTCTTAGAAGTGTTAGGGCCTCCTGCACCAAGAAAATTACCTGGGGAACACAAGTACACCAGGTCATCCACAGGTGAAAAAATAAATTTGGAAGTACGACGTGGCAGAAATAGTGTTCAGCAATCTAAGCATGCAGTTTGGAGGTATAAATCAGACATATAATAATTTTCTTACATGACCTGAGAAGTATAAGCCATAAGATAAGATTGGGAACTTGCCCAGAGAAGCTGTGGCTACCCCTGAGTCCCTGGAAGTGTCCAAGGCCAGGTTGGACGGGGCTTGGAGCACCCTGGGCTGGTGGAAGGTGTCCCTGCCCATGGCAGGGGGGTGGAAGTCCCTTTGAGGTCCCTTGCAACCCAGACCATTCTATGATTCTGTGAAGAGAACATATTCAGAGATTTAGACCAGCAAGAGGCTTTTCCTGTGTATCCATTTCCCTCACTTCCAGAGAGGACTGGTGTTCAAATGCAAGCAGCAACACTGGCTGCAGACTGTCTCAAATCACAGGATAGGTATGGGAGAGACAGGGACCAAGATAAAAGACATGTTTTCTAGTTCCCTTGCTGTGTGATTTGGCAGTTGAGATACAAAATACTCCTTCACTGACTTTCCCCCTGCCTTAATTTTGGAATCTCAAGTTTAGGCAGAGAAATAGCAAAACTCGTATTTTAAGGAGAAGCTTTAAAACTGAATGGGCCAAATTCAGAGCGTTGAGGAGACTGTGGCCCTTTCCAGATTATTTTGTTATGCTATTTAGAGGCCCTACTCAGTGTAGGGAGACACTGCAGGTGTATGAGCCCAGGGAGAGGCTCTTGGGTATAAAAATGCTGAGCTAGCTTGCTTTTCTCTGTCCCTCGTACCACCTCTTGTTTTTCAGCTCTCCTCTGGGGATCTGGCCTCATGACCATCCCAACTTATATTTCTCCAGCAAAGTCAAAGGCATTTAAATGTGAATATACTTTGGAGGGGAATCTGAGGACTCTTACAGCATTCAGAAGTATCTGAAAGAACCACAAGTGTGATGGGCTTAGTCTGCCTGTGGAATGTCATCAAACCAAAGCCTGGGCTTATTACTGGGTTTGGGTTGTTGGATGGATTTATCTGGTTTAATTGCCAGTATAAACAAAGGCATGGGATAATTAGAGCATTCTTAGATACTGAGGAAGGAATAGTCTTTGTCAGATCTTTTAATGTAATGAGGAGTGACACTGCAAATAGTCTATTCAGCATTTGAAGACACTCTGCCCAGAACAGGAGTAGGAGGTGGGAGCAAGAAAACTGTCTGCCAAGCCAGCTGTTTGAGCAGAGTGAGGATTTTAAATCACAGAATCATGGAATCCCAGTATGGTTTGGGTGGGAAGCACCTTAAAGTTCATCTCCTTCCACCCCCTGCCATGGGCAGGGACACCTTCCACCAGCCCAGGTTGCTCCAAGCCCCGTCCAACCTGGCCTTGGACACTTCCAGGGATCCAGGGGCAGCCACAGCTGCTCTGGGCAACCTGTGCCAGGGCCTCCCCACCCTCACAGGGAAGGATTTCCAGCATATTTGTAACCTAAATTTCCCCTCTTTCAGTTTGAACCCACCACTCCTTGTCCTATCACTACAGTTCCTGATGAGAATTAAAGCAACTAAAGAAGTTAAATTGCTTATTTTGAGCATGAGCATTAAAAAAACAAAGCAAAAAAAGGAGCTTGTAGTTCTACTAACAAATAAGAAATACATTCAGCACAGTCCTTGGAGGGAAACTTCTGACACCCTCAGTTTAATAAATAACTCAAAAGACTTTGACTGTGATTGTGGACTGCACACTTCACTGGCATGAGAATTTAACATGTATTCAGTCTGTGCATTTTTGCAGCTGGGAACCACAAAGAGTGTTGTTTGTGACAGATGTGAAAGAACCTCTGTATTTCTCCACTGTAGAACGTTTGTCTTGGTAATTATATCAAGGCAATCAGTAGTTTTAGAGGGCAAGTTTCAATTTATTTATTTTTCCTAGTTGCTTTTTTGCATTGTTTTAGTTATTTTAAAAAGAGAGAGAGAAAAAAGAAAAGCTGAATGTAGCACAAACAGTTCTGAGAGATGTAGCAAAATATTTTGTACCTGTGGAATATGTTTTCCAAACATTTTTCTCAGCCCAGGTGCCTGTCTCTGTACAGGAACAGAGTTCAGGGACTGTGCTGTTCAACATAATTCTTTCTTCAAGTAGAATATTGGCAAAAATATTGCTTCTTCTACTGCTGCTTCTTGTGTTGCATCTTGAATTACAGAGCCATTGTTTTTCATCCCAAGAAGCTTTAAGAAATGGCAGTGGGGTGAATTAGGTGATTATTAGTGGACGGGGAAGTACGAGCAACTCAAGAGAGCCTTGGCCTGTTTTCAGGTGCCAGCTCTGCCCACTGAGGGGACTCAGCATTTCCCTGGATCTTGGTTTTTGCAGTTCCTGCAGTGTCAGAAATTACTTTGCCTTTGTTTGGAAAACAATTGTTAAATGCAAAGGCTTGGCTGGTCAGAACTGCAGCACAAAAGGCTTTCACTGGGCCTGGGGGTGCATCACATGTGGGTTTAGAGCACTTAATGCTGCTCAGGAGGAGTCCAGCTTATACATTCCATTTGCAGTAGCACCTGTATTGTCCTCTTAGCAGGAAGGCCAATGTGGAAATAATTTAGGGCAGCCCTGGGAGAAGGTCCTGGGGGTGCTGGTGGGGCAGAGGCTGGAGCTGCCCCGGCCCAGAAACCCCCCGTGCCCTGGGCTGATCCCCCAGCGTGGGCAGCAGGGCAGGGGGGGATTCTGCCCCTCTGCCCCTCAGGGGCAGTTTTGTTTGTGCTAGAGGAAATCTGGATTGTATCAGCTCTTCTTCTCTCCTGACCCAGTTGCTCTCCTCTCCCTGACACTTTCCTCTTGCCCCACTGTTTCTGAAGTCCTTGTTTGTCATCTATTCAGCATTTCCAAGATGCAAGGAAAATATAAATCCTCCAAGAGAAAGCAGAGTTTCAATTAAGAAACTATTTCAGACCCATTATTTGCCAGTTAAATCCATGAAGTCATAGAATTCACAGAATATTTTGGGTTGGAAGGGACCTTAATGATCATCCAGTACCATCCCCTGCCATGGGCAGGGACACTTTCCACCAGACCAGGTTTTTCCAAGCCCTGTCCAATCTGGCCTTGGACACTTCCAGGCACCCACTAAGTCCGAATAAGTCCAACCTAACCCCAGTCCTACTAATGACAATTGATGTAGGTCAAGGAAGGTAGGAAAGAGGCAAAAAGCCCTTCTTGGAGTAGGTGGAGCCAGCCTGACACTTCAAATCAAGAAAATTATTTCTTGATTTTGCTATATAGTGTGATTAGTAATTTCTTACTAGGAATTCCAATTTCCAGTTTCCTCTGGTCTGATGGGAAGTTCTCCAACTGAATATTGTGAGTATTTTATTTTCCTGGCCCATGTCAAACACCTGAGGACACATTGGAACTAGGGTTAAACCCCAGCAGCACAGTTCTCTGCTGGCTCTCCTGAAGTGCCCCTGGCAGCCTGGTTGAATCTCTGCAAACTTTAGGTTAAGCTTTCTCCCAATTTACCTCTCACTATGGTTTAGCACATTAAACAACCTCTTCTCCCTCACTCCTCCCTGGTGTAAGAGCTTGACTATTTTCATCAAACCCGTGGAAATCGGGCAGGAGAACTGGGTTACTATTTGTAGCTCTTATAACACTATTTAGTGTTTTTTCTTTTTTTTATATAGCTGTGGGGGTTCCCTTCCTAGTCTCATGTTACAGTTTTGAAACTGTTTCTTGGTGCCAGGGACCTTTTATAATAAAATACCACTTCATTGCTTCATTTTACATTGCCTGGCTCTTACTGAGACCAAAATATGGGTCTACACTAGGTAAGGTTCACATTTTGGAGCTGAGTATTGATGCAAGAAATGGCAGGAGTGATAACCACCAAACCCTAAGTGCATTACTTGATATTTAATTTTACATACAACCCAAGGTTTACCCACTTTCCTGCTCAATCCAGCTCCACCATTGGTAATAAACTCTTTTCTTTTGGTAAATAAATTACTGCTGATGATATTATTTAATCTTGCCCCTATAAAGTTGGGGGTTTTTTTGGTTATGTAATAAGACATCAAAGGAGCATGATAAAGAGTTTTCCTTCCTCAGAGAACAAATACCAAATTTCTCTTTGAAGCTGGAATCAAAGCAAGAGAGCCTGCAACTGATTTGAGAACTAGGAGACAGGTATCCTGTATGAAAGTAAAATCACAAGTTTGGTGTTGGCAGATACATATTTTTTTAAATACTTGCATTTCCTTGTGATTTTCACCTGACCTAAGGCAATTTCAGCCACTCCAGTGAGCCAGAGTCTTCAGCTTATGGATTTCTTTGTTTCCATTGCAAAGGAAATTCAGGTAGAGAGAGGAAAGATAGGAACTGTTCTAACACATCTTTTCCACAAAGGGAAAAACAATGTAAATAATAGAATCTAGGGCTTCTAAAAATATTTCAGAAGTGTTTGATCCACCTAGATCTCTTGAACTCTAAAGAAAAGGAGACATCAAGAAAATCTTTCTTACTTCCCTTTTTGGGGACTGGCAGCTTTGTGCTGACTTGGTGAATTGAACTGAACGTTAATGAGTGTTTAAAAATGCCAACATATTGTGACACTTCTGCATAAATTCTAAATACTGAAATTATTAAAAAATAGATTGATATTTCCTTGGTGGCTTCCCTTAGCAAGGTATTTCATGGAGTCATGGAATCCCAGAATGGTTTGTGTGGGAAAGGACCTTAAAGAACTTGTTCCACCCCCTGCCATGGGCAGGGACACCTTCCACCAGCCCGGGTTGCTCCAAGCCCCATCCAACCTGGCCTTGGACACTTCCAGGGATCCAGGGGCAGCCACAGCTTCTCTGGGCACCCTGTGCCAGGGCCCCCCCACCCTCATAGACAAGAATTTCTTTTCAGTGTCCAACCTAAATTTCCCCTCTTTCACTTTGAACCCATTCCCCCTCATCCTGTGACTGCAGCTGCTGATGCAGAGTCCCTCTCCAGACTCCTTGTAGGCCCCTTCAGATACTGGAAGGAAATCTAATCTCAAACTCTCCAGATGTAAAAGAGAAACATAAACTCTTGGCCTTTTTTCCCCATTATCTGTCAGCCCTGAGACTTCACTGGCTTCCTGCTGCTTTATTGTGCTAATGGTTTTTATATTTCTTAGTGTTGTGTTGGGTTTTGTGCTGCAATTTTTGCCTCAGATTCTCTAGTTCTTCTCGTTTTAGCCCTAATTGTGGCTGTCAGTTGTTGAATCAAGAAGAAGTGCAGCTGCAGGCTTGCTTAGGGCATAATAGTACTTTTTGGCTCGTTAGGACTATACTTTGCCTTTCTTTGGGTTAAGAGTCAATGTCACCACTTTGTTATGTCCTTCTAAACAACACAGATTTGAAAAAACCCCTTGGGCTTCCTCTCGGAGCAGGTTATACACGGTGGAGGATGCAGCTTTAAGGTCCCTGCCAACCCAAACCATTCTAAGACTCTGTGATTCTATAGAGAAGACAGTTCATTGTTTGATTTATTCTACACTCCTTTAAATAAGAGACAGCTCCTGGAAAGCAAAGCAAACCCTGGTTCCAGATCGTGAGGAGGTTTGGGGCACCAGTTGGAATTCACCACCAGATGGAATAGAAAGTCTGAACCACATTATCAAAACCATCTGATTTTTAGCTTTGTTTGGGCTCTTGGAGCTCTCAGGGTGTACACCAGGATGGCTCCAAGGAAGTTTTCAACCACATTTCAGGGGCTGAAATCAAGTGCCCAGAGGAAAGAGCAAGCAGGACAATAGAGGCATGGGGATGAGAAGGACGATCATACAAGGGCTGAATTGATTGTAATGGCCATGAGTTACCACAGGGTTGATTTCTGATTCTGAATTTTAATTTTGAAGGAAGACAACAATATGAATGAGTATGAATGAGGCACAGGCAGATGTCCTGACAAATGGGGAAAGTCCAGCAAAGAAAACAGAAATATAAAGTAGCTGTTTGAAGTAGTTAATTAAAATGTGGCTCAAAGGCTGTGACAGGGTTCTCTGGGTCACAATGGTCAGCAGAGCAGACCCAGCCTATGAATATTCATTCTGAGAGCTCAGTCCTGGCTCTCAGGAAGGTCAGGGCCTCCCTGCTTTTCTCAGCAGTCAGGGAAATTGAGAAAGCAGGGGTGGGTAAAGGAAGGAGCTGGAGCAGATTTTATATGGAAAACGTCTTGTGTTCTGAAGGGCAAGTGCAGTGTGTTGAAGGGTGATTGAACTATTTGACCAAGAACAGGGAGATGTTCAAGAAAGAACAGGAATGCAACCTGGCAGAACTATTACTTGACCAAGAACAGGCAAATGTTCAAGGGATAATGGGAATACAGCCTGGCAGTGGTACAGGACAGCTGCAGGATTGGAATGTAGTTGCCTTTTAGCTGTGTATGTGCTTTAATTAATAACAAGAACAAAGTCAGGTATGAACAGAAGTTGTTTGCAGTGTTAAGACAAGAACCTCGGAAAGCTGTGGTCGCAGCCACTGGGGACAGGAGCCCAGGATCTGGGAATTTCCGAGGTGTGAAGTTTGCTGTCAATGCTAAAGCTTTTAGGATAGTGATTGAAGGAGAACGTTTTAGTCCTGGGCATTTCTGTGAGGAAACAGTGAATGCCATGATAGTCAGTGAAGGTAAAACAGTGAAGTGCTGCTGCCCTGAAATAGCACAAGGACTAAGATGGGGATTTTTGTTTTAGCTAAAAACTATGACCAAGTGTCCTTTGACAGTCAAGAAAGTAAAATTAAAAATTGGAGTTAGTGGAAACAGAACAGAATTTGAAATAGGAAGTGTGTTGTCAGATGTTGGGGTGCAGTTTTGGTCACTCAAAGGGTGAGACCTGTTGAAGGTGGAGAGAAAGGGCAACAAAGATGATCCAAAGTGTGGAAGGGCTTACAAGGGATAACAGCAGAGGCTGGAAAAGTGAAAACTGAATGGTGTATGAGAGAGAAGCATAAAATCCTGAATAAAAGAGTTGGGGAGCACACAGTGAATCTAAAAGATAAGGTGCCAGGGTCAAAATAAAGCAGAGAAGGTCCTTCCATGTGTGTAGTTACTTGGCAGAGCTCCTTGCCCGGTTGGACTTCAGGAAGTGCCTGGCTGATGTCGTGGAGGGAGAATCCATCATGGGCCAGTAACCATGAGAATACAACCTCAGCTTCTGGAAGTCTAATTAACAAACTGCTGGAGATTATTCCTGGGAGGAACCACTGTGTGCTTTCCTATTCTTACTCTTGTCCCTGGGCAAAGACACAGCGTGGCTGGGCAGAGCTCTGCCCTGACAGGAGATGTTCTCATGTTTTAATAGAGCTGTTGGTGCAAGGAAATGCACTCTATACCCTTTCTGAAGCTTCCCCAAGCATCTGTAAGCTGTGGCTTCAATTTAGCTTTTGTGTGGCAGGGCAAGGAGCTCGTTGTTAGCAACAGAATCTGTAAGATGATTGTAATTTGAAAAATGAGAGGATTTGTTCAGTAGAAAATTGGGATTAAAGCAGGCAATGATTCCATGCAGTAACTCAAAGCTTGATGCCTGTATAGGTGGGATGCCATGGGAAAGCTGTGGCAGTGATTAGGAATTCCTTTGGGAAAGTATCAAGGACTGAACCATTGTGAAGTAGTGCAAGATAAAGAGTATAGTAATGAAATGATGAAGGGCTTATTTTGATTAAACTGGGACATACTTAACAGTGGTGGAACACCCTCTCACCAGGGATGCCTGCCTCTCTGCCTGAAATTCAGACTTGATGAATGCCTGGTTTCAAAGTAGCATGAAGTTTCTGTTGATATTTAATTGACAGAGCTACAAAGAGAAAAGAACAGTGAGAGCACATTTAAAATCATATGGATGAGCTGAGCTTTTGGGCCAAGTTTCTAATGATCTGTGTAGGAAGATTTAATCATTGTAAATCCAGTAATATGCAAAAAAATGCTACAGATTCAAAATAAAGTCCAGGTAGGATAATAACTGAAAACCATAGCTTATGCTACATGTGCAGGGATAAAAGTAACAGTGCCTTGGAGCTGCATATGGGAAGCTAAGGCAATAAATGCTGGAATGTTATCCTGGCAGCTTCAGACATTCTGTGAGACCACATTTGCACTCCCAGAGAACAATGTTGTCATATTGCAGGGGTGCAGCAAAACACAGACACCTCAAGTCAGCTTTTGGGGAACATTGACTGGGAAAACACTCAGCCACAGCTGTCTGGGATATTTCTGGAGAACCTTGCAACGGGGTCAAGCAGCAAAGAAGCTGCTGGAAAGTGAGAAGTGGATTGATGAGAATTAGTTGCCTCCACTTGACACGTGGAGATGACAAGTAGTGGGATAGGAAGAGAAGCAGAGGCTCTGTCAATGTGTTTTGGGCATGAAAACCAATTAGCAGGGAGGGTGAGGAGCTGAGCTGGAGCCAGAGTGTGAAAGAAATGCATATAATCAGCTTGGGAGGAGAAAGTGCGTTGCTGAAAGATCCTCTCGGGTGACACCACAGACTGGAGCAGGACGTGGGGATTAGTGTGCTGCTTGGTGGGTGATTTGTGCTGCCTGGCTCTTTAGGGACACGTCTCTCCTGACTCTGAAATGTTCTGTGCTTGTCATTTCTCCCCTGCCTGTGCCACACTTCTGACCTTTGGCCATTGCAGCACTTTCTGTGATTAGGAAATACCTGTGGTTGCCCTGGGGGAGGTCAGCGAGCAGCTGATGAGCAGTTTAGCCAGGAAGATTCACTTTTTGTCAACCATAACATATAATCTGAGTTAGATCATGACAAATCTATGCATCCAAATACTCCACCACTTCAGCAGCTCTGCAGTTAGTTAGTCCTAGCAGCTTGCAAACAGTATAAGGTTATAAAAATATATAAAACAAAAGGGTTTTGCTGCTTTGATAAGCTCTCACAGGGAAGTACAGAACAGCAAAATATTTTCCCCAAATATCCAACAGCACGTGGGTACTCCTTGTTGTCTTTGAACCATCTGAAGTTTTATGTTTATAACATAACAATCTAAGTTTTGAGGTGACCTTAATTTCTAAGCACAATGAAAAAACTTTCTGAGCGGTAGGATTTATGGGGAATAAGGCATTACTTGACAGGATGAAAAAGGAAAAGGAAAAATAAAAGCAGGATTTGGGGTGGAGAATGGCTCTGCTTATGGGCCCTGTCAGTACCATCCATTTGGTACAAGTCAGAGCAGAAGAATTTTCTGGAGAAATGTCTGTATCAACAGCTAAGAAACTATTTCTTATTACTTGGCCTCAGGCTTTTCATAAGCTTAGAGATATTGTAAAGGCAGAATTCTTTGCCTTTGCACATTTCAAATATTTTAAATAATTTCTAAAGACTTTTTTAATGATGCTAAGATTTGTCTCTTGTGGATGGTGCTGGTCATTATGAATAAGGTACAAGATGGTTCTATTTTCCAATATTGTCTTTGACTGATTAATGCCTCATTTAAATTCACAGTTAATGAAGATCTGATATTATTTTAGCTATTTCCCTTAATTGCCTTTGTGTTGTAATTTGACTTTAATTTTATAATTTTAATTAAAAAAAAAACTGTAAAACCCCTGTACCTAAATAGTTTGCTAACATTAATTCTACTTTATGAAAAGAAAATAATTGAGTGTGGAGTTTCTAAATTGCTGCTTTTAGTCATTGAGATCCTGATAATGGTGAGAACTTGTTATCTTTGTATTGCATTTTAGATAATTAGGAAAAAATGAGATGTGGTGGTTGTTACTTTTTTCCTAACTGGGCTTTGCCAGCAGCAGCTTTGGGTGTTCCTCACGCTGAGGGAACAACTGGGAGGCCAAGAACCAAAGAGATGTGGAGAAGCCCTTGTTGAGTTGGGCTGAACCAACACGGTGAGAGGACAAACTGGGAGTGGGAATTTCAAATCTTAGCAAATTGGCCTGTTCAGCTCATGTAAGCCTTGGGTTTAACCTGTGAGACTCAGGGCCATGAAATACGTTTTGCTGTCGTCACCCCGTGAGGAGAACACTCATCCTGGGCACTCAGAGCTCCCTGCTGCCCTGCCCTGCCAGGTTCCTGTTAGCTGGAGACACAAACCCTCCCTTTGCCCTGGGAAGGAGTGATTGTGGCTGGGTGAGACAGCACCACCTGCCTTTGCTCCAGGAGCTGGTGTCCAGCAGCAGCTACAGGGTGTTCTGCTCTCCCAGGCTCAGCAGAGATGTGTTCAACCACAGCACAGGGTACTTGGGGCAGTCTGGGAAAGGACAGGCAGCTGCAGCTCCCACCCAATTTCCCTGATCTTAAGAAGAGCTGTAGATAAATAGAACTGGAAACACACTGTGAGGCTAAATTAGAAATGGGAGATCCCAAGAATGAGAGGACCTTCTCCATAAAACCTGGCCCCTGGCTGAGATTTTAGTCTTGGGTGCTTAAATTTGGTTATGCAAAGCTAAGCCATTGACAGCAGGGTGAAAAGAAGCTTTAAATCCATATTTATTTCTTATCTGTGCTCATTCATTGTCCGTCAAAAAACGTGGATCTGTTACTAGGAAATAACCATCCAGTAACTGCACAAAGGACTCTTACACTCTTTAATTTACTGAGCTCTTGACCTAAATGCTTTATTTTTTTATCTCCATGATATTCTGGAATACAAACACTGGACTGGAGAGTGTGGGCTTGGAAAGGTTTGTCAGTAGTGCCAGTAAAGTCCACTAAAAACATCACATATAATCTGAATGCAGGTTTTCTTCCTGGTTGTCAGGCATTATTGGAAGGGGCTGCCCAGGGTAGTGATGGAGTCACCATCCCTGAAGTGTCCAAAAAACATGTGGATGGGGCACTTGAAGACAAGGTTTAATGGTGAACACTGTGCTGGGTTGACAACCTTCACAATTCCCTGATTCTATGAATTTAATAAAAGGAAACAACTTTTTCTTTTTTTAAAAAACTTACTTAGCAACAACCCTCAATCTAGATTCTTGAAGATGGCATGAATACAACCTGAAGGTGTCATAGGGGATGCTCTGAACATGCTAACTATCAAAAAAAAATAGGAAAAAATCCAAAAGGAACCTTTCCCTGTTGGAAGCAGGGAATTGATAGTTGCTAGAAATACAAGAGGGCTGCAGAAAGCTGGGGCTGTGTCCAAGAGAAGAAAATGGAAAAGATCAATACCTGGCAGATTGAACAGGAAGGTGTGCCAGGAAAGGGTTGGGAGAACAATTTGAGGAGGGCATGAGAGCTAATAAATCCTTTTGCAGGCACGCCAGGTAGAAAAGCTGCCCACTGAGCTCGTGGGATGAGTGATAGAGGCACAAAAGGAATAGCCAGAGCAAGTAAGGCCAGAACAGAAAAGGAGCATGAATATTTTGCATCTGTGTCCTTACAGAGACGTTTGAGCAGGTTGCCAAGCTCCTGTTTTGAAGGTGAGTCCTTTTTGCAACCAGCTGCAGTTCCTCAGAGCTGTCATCAAGTCTGGAGGCAAAGAAATGTGGCTGCATTTCCAAAAGCATTGGGTGTGGGTGCTGCCCAAAGGCTCTGAGAGGAACTGGCTGCCATGAAAGGAAAGGTGAGGTCTTCACATTGTGAAACAATGGATAAACCACAGGGATTTGGCAGCTGTTGTCTTCCTCAAATACCTTCTGGGAAATGGGCTTCATCTCCTTGTCTTCACGTTCATAGCTCAGCTAAGCACCAGAGTTGGCTGCTCTTCACCTTCCAGGTACCTTGGAGCTGAATCACTCCTGTTCTCCTTTCTAGCTGAGGCTGTTCCTGAATTTTCTCTCCTTCTTTGCCTTTGCACATGTAGCAATAGGATGCCTGCAAGCTGTTAGTAAATCCAGCAGCATTGGGGGTTTTTACTGCACATGAAGATGTCAATAATTAACACCAGGCAACCTGCTCACTGATTGCTCTTCTTATGACTCTGCTGCTGTTGAGTCTTAAATACTCAGTGCAAAATGTAAAAAAGATTCTGTGTGCACTGCTGCCTGGATGGAAAGAAAAGCAGAACTTTTTATTTGCTTACACTGTAGCGTTTGCTTTGGGATCTTGGGAAGTGTTTTGAAAACTAGAGTGACAGGCAGCATGTGTCAATGTAGCCCACAGTGCTATCTTTAAAACATTGGGAACATTGCAGGGATTTTCTTTTTATATTAAGTCACACTTTATCCTAACTTTTACATAGTTCTTGCCATAGAATCCCCAGAGTGGTTTGGGTTGGAAGGGACCTTAAAGACCCTGGGCAGGGACACCTTCCACAGGCCCAGGTTGCTCCAAGCCCTGTCCAGCCTGGCCTTGGACACTTCCTGGGACGATGCAGCTGCAACTTGACTGGGCAACCTGTGCCTAATGTGCATTTCTATGCAGATATGTGCAAACACAGATCTCTTTGCCCCTCCTTAAACTCTCCGTGTGGCTTGAAACCATTTGTCAGCTCTAGGAGGGAATAACGTGAACACCTGTGCCGAGAGTCGGCCTCTCTCACCCCTACCACAAATCCACAATAAACACATTTTACCATGATAAATGTAATATTTAGCATTCTACTGCAAGTCTTCTGCTTCAGGAGGAATGGGAATATTCTGACCTGGAGGCCTGGCAGCTGAGGGGGCCATCAGCCTTCCCTGTTAGCACATGACGGAGCCGTGCACCTCCAAGCACAGTGCCAATTATTTTCCCTGGCAAGCTGTCACCTGGCAGGCTGGCTCTACTTTTGCAATTGGCCCTGAAGTATATGGAACTAAATGAGGCACAAACAAGGCAGGCCATGGTTTATTTGGAATTGCTGGTGTAGGTGTTCCTGTATGGAAATGATTCTCTGGGGAAGCGTATCAGTAGGTGCTACATATTGAAATAGGCAGAAGAAAGCCTGATTTGGGATGGAATAAGTGGTCAAGTCAAATTGCTGCATGTTATTGTGGGTTTCCTGTGCTGCCTGATTTCCCAACAGTTGCTTTCTGTATTTGCTTTCTGGCTTACAGCTGTTCCTTGTCAGCTCTTCAGTTTTGTAAGTGGCAAAAAACCCCATGTATCACAATTTGGATTTAACCCCCTGGCAGCACACATTGTCTCCCAGAAATGACTAATGTGATTCATGTAAATTTTCTCAGTTCATTCCAAAGCTTAGAATTCTTTGATGACCAGTATGAAGCCACATGCCACACAAACCTCCATTGAATTTGCTTTTATAAATACCTGTGAATACACTTAGGAAATGTTCACACATTTGGTATTTGAAGGGAGCTGGTGGTGTTTGGATAAAAGGCTCTGGTAGGAACTCAGTTTACAAAGAGTGCAGTCATCTTCACACCTTCACACCAGGCTAATGCCCATGGTTGTCCTGCTGTTTGGAATTTCCCAGGTGATTGCCAGCCATAATTTTCTCCTGCCCAATTAATTACAGCGAGTGTCACTGAAAACCAGGCAGGATCCATGTTTCTGGCTCAGTGAAATGGTATCACCTGTGGGCTTGTCTTTTGGATCAGCCCATGGATGTCTTTTGGAAGATAAAACACAGATAATGTCAAGGTTTTTTAATGGAAATCTAACCATTAGCTGAAGTAATGGCTCCTGGAGCTTGACATGCAGCTATTTGTTACCAGCTAGAATTGCAAGAGCCTCCATTGGAAGGGTTTGGGTCAGACATTGAACCTGAGCAGCAAGTTTACTTGCATTAGCTACTATTGCAAGAGGCCTCACCATGGTAGTTTGATTTTCTTGCCTTTTCTCAGCAAAAATAACACCTAAGAGGCACTAACTGAACTTTAGTGTTTACTCTCCAATATATTGGAAAGACAGAGAGAAAGACAGAGAGAAAAAGGGAAAGAAAGAGAGAGA
>VYXB01010301.1:48797-73204 GCA_013397135.1 Pachyramphus minor | reverse complement strand
GGTCCAGAGAACAGCCCTGTGGAGGAAAATGTGGTGGGTTCCAGGTGATGAACAGCAAAGCCATGAGCAAGTGAAGTGGCAACGGGGAACCTAAATCATGCAGTCAAAACAGCCAGAGTTTTTGGAGGAGCCAGGAAGGCAGCATAACATCCCTGGCCAAGGCTGATTGCTCTTCCAAGGGAAAGAAAACACTTCTTTCCTTTTTTTTCATGCAGAATTAAAGTTGCCTGCCTGTAATGACAGCAACTGTCCCAGAGGTGTTCAGCTGTGTGTGGAAGGAGGAAATTCTCTGATTAAAGCAATACTTATGACCAAGGTAATGCCCAGGGGGAAGAGGACAGGAGGAGAAATCAGCCTTTGCCATGTCATATTCTGGAGTGGAAATGTGGCATTTCATAGAGACCAAAAAAAAGAATATTGTCATAATTAAGTTTAGCAGCTTAAAATAACACAGGACGTAGTGTGAGTTCTGCTACAGTCAGAATGAGATGTAGACCTTTGGTGAAGGGTCTTCAGGACTTACTGTCCCAAAAATTCCCTTTCTGATTGAAATTTTTTGTTACTCAGCCTTGAACTGAATTTGGGTGGAGAGGTTGTTATACTGTTTTCTGAATTACCAAAATAGTTCATCTGCCCAGTATAAATAAATGTCTTTGGGCAGAGCCAGCTGACCTCCAACATGCTGCTTGGCAAGGAAAATGCTCATATAAAACTTACAATTGTAAAGGTTTTTTGTTGTTTTTAAATAAATGAAAATATTTCTTCTCTCTCCCCAAAAATGTGTGGCTGTTCAGAAATGGAGGCTTCTCTAAGGAATGGATGTATGTTCATATTGCCTTTATAAGGAGCGTTATTTCTTATTTCTATCACGTTATACTCAGCAGGATCTTCACTTCCTAATATTATTCTGATTTAAAATTAATAAAGTTTAGTTGCACTGAATATAAATGTTGGCTGTGCAACTTGTATAAATCACCAGATGAAGTGCTGTTCTCCCTTGCAAATAATAATTGGGTGTAGATCACAAAATGATCTCGGAGAAAATCCACTCGGATGTTAACGCTTGTATTTCACAATTAAATTTTCCTCTCTGAGTGAAAAAGGGAGATGTGACATTTTAGCCAAAAGGGTAGGAGGTAAAAAATGGGGTTTAAGATGCTTTGCTTCTGGATGTGTAACAATAGAGTATTTATTTCCAGAGAATGATCACAGTGAGGGGAGAGCAGTGGGTATTGTCTGCCTTGACTTTAGTGAGGCTTTTGAAAGTGTCTCCCCAATATCCTCCCAGGGAAACTCAGGCAGTGTGGGCTGGATGAGTGGGCAGGGGGGTGGCTGAGAACTGGCTGAACAGCACATCCCATAATCAGTGGCACAGGGGCTGGTTGGAGGCCTGTCTGTCACTGGGGGTGTCCCCAGGGCTCAGTGCTGGGCCCAGAATTGTTCCAGACATTCCTCAGTGACTGAGGAAGGGTCGGTGCCTGCCCAGGGTCGCTGCCCACACTGAGCTGGAGCAGAGCCCGATGCCCAGAGGGTTGTGCAGCCCTTCAGAAGGGCCTGGACAGGCTGGGGAGAAGGGCAGAGAGGAACTGCCTGAAATTCAACCCCAGGGAGCAGCACAGGCTGGGGGGACCTGCTGGAGAGCAGCTCTGGGAGAGGGACCTGGGGGTCCTGGTGGGCACCCAGCTGTGCCTGGCCAGCCCTGTGTCCTGGGCACAGGGAGGGCAGTGGGATCCTGGGGGCACCAGCAGGAGCATTGGAGCAGGGCAGGGAGGGGATCCTGCCCCTCTGCCCAGCCCTGGGCAGGCACATCTGCAGGGCTGGGCCCAGCTCTGGCTCCTCAGCACAGCAGGGACAGGGAGCTCCTGGAGCGGGGCCAGCGCAGGCTGCGGAGATGCCGAAGGGATGGAGCAGCTCTGGGAGCAGGAGAGGCTGAGGGAGCTGGGGCTGTGCAGCCTCCAGAGCAGAGCCTGAGAGGGGCCCTCAGCCATGGCTGGAGGGGCTGCAGGGAGGGGGCAGAGGATGGAGCAGCTCTGCTCGGGGGGGCCCAGCAATGGCACCAGAGCAACGGGCAGCAACTGATGCCCAGCAAGTTCCAGCTGCACAGCAGGAAGAACTTCTTGGCTGGGCAGTGACCCAGCCCTGAGCAGAGACCAGAGAGGGGCTGGACTCTCCTCCCTGGGGATATTCCAGAGCTGTCTGCACACACTGCTGTCCATGTGCTCTGGGCTGGCCCTGCTGGAGCAGGGAGGTGGCACCACATCCCCACTGTGTTCCCTTCCAGCCTGGCCCAGTCTGGGATTCTGTCATAATCCAGTAGAAAATCTCAATATTCTTCATTAATAAGCTCCTGTCCCATCATGTGCAGACTGGTAGCAACCTGATATTTGAGCTCAGTTGCAATTATCAGTGAGAATGTGAAACAGTTGCAGTGACTCCTCTTTGGAGTTTATGGAATGTGATTTGTCATTACTCCTCCTCTGCTCTCAGACCTGGTGTGGAGGATGAGCAGAGC
The DNA here is from genome assembly GCA_013397135.1 of Pachyramphus minor. Lineage (NCBI taxonomy): Eukaryota > Metazoa > Chordata > Aves > Passeriformes > Tyrannidae > Pachyramphus > Pachyramphus minor. The sequence continues at coordinate 70,692 of VYXB01010301.1, read as the reverse complement.
AGCAGAGGCAGGGCAGGATCATCTGTATTCCTGTGCAGCTGAGCTGGTTTTGCTGTTCAGTGTTTGATGTTGACCTGCTCATGTCATGGCCATGATAGGTACAACCAAGGCCAGCAAGTACCTTATTCAGATAAATTCCTCTGCTTTGAACTGCATATTGAGGGCACTACAATGATCACTGTTGTGCCCAGGCCTGACTCCACTCCAAGATTTACTCTTAGATTCAGCTGGGGCACACACCCAGAGTGCTTGAGCACAGGTACTAGGGACTGTGAGCCTTTCCCTGTGGAAATACAACGCTTGGTTTCTGCAAGAGCACTATTTTCAGCCTTGTGCTCAGGGCATGGTCGACTTGTGGATTACTCCTTTTTATGTGGACAGAAAGGAGGTGGGACAGAAGGCATCCCAAATCAGCTGGGAGCACTGCCTCCTTTATGCCAGGATCCCATCCCATCCAGGCTGGTCAGCAGAGGGGAGTGCAGTGTGATGTAGACTCTGGGAGGACACCTGGGCTTCCTACCCAGCAGTCACAGTGCTTCAGGATGAGCTCTCTGTGCCAAAACACCTGGAGCCTCTGCTGGAAAAGGGATGTGGGATCCTTGATCTCCCTCAGAGAGGGAGCTGCTTCCAGATGCTGGTACACTTGGATAGAAGTTTAGTCTCCATAAATACTTCTGTCCAGGGCATACAAATCACAAGAGGTGGAAGTGCAGCAGTAGTGGAATAGATGTGAACAGCACACTCTGAAGAATAGAATTTCCACATGTCTGTGGAAAAACATGGATGTACAAAAGCTAACAGAGAGCTGAGAGGCAAGTCTGGAAATTCTGAAAGTTTTGGGAATGCTGATTATTGCATATCATCCTGGGAAGTACTGGTGGGGAGATAAAGGGGGAAACAGCAGCGGGGTGGGAGTGGATTCCACTGGATTCCAGTGGATTCCACTCCTGAGCCCCGTCCAAAGAGACAGTGAGGGAAAGGAGGCAGGAGAAACGAGGTAGGGACAGCCTGGAGGATGGCAGAGAGAGGAGATGGGAGAACTGCATCACCCAAGTACATGAGGAGGAACCAGCAGAGAAGAAAAGGAAGGGGTTCCAAGCAAAAGTAGGTGCTCCTGAGACAGGAGGAGGCAAAGAGTCAGGGCAGGAACTGGCAGGGGCAGGTACAGAGGAAACACCAGCAGGAGCTGGGAAGCTGGGGGATGGCAAGGAAGGGTGAACAGAGATGCATCACTGAGATTTGGAAGTAGTTGAAGGTCTGGTGCAGATACACAGAGAATGGAAAGGAGGAGTTAATAAGAAGGGAAAGTACCAGGAGAGTTGGAAATAAAGGAGAGAATAAGGATAAGAAGTGATTAAAGCAAGGGAGAGACAAGTTACATGGGCATAATTAGCATTTAGCAGGGAAGAGAAGAGACATTTTGAGGTCTGGAGCATGTTTTGAAACATATTTTCATGATAAAATATAAATATGAGTAAGAAAAAGCCTATTACAAAAGAGTTCTCCAGCTATCTACTAGGATTTGGCAATTATAGCAGGAGAGTGCAGGAGAAGTTTCGAGAGGACTAGGGTGGTTCTGCAAGGACATTTGTAGAAGTGGCTTCATACACACAGAGGTGTGAGAGAGAGGGAAAATAAGGGCATGTGGATGATGGACACCAGCCCTGCCAGAGGAGCAGGGGCACAGGTTTCTTCCTTCTTTCTGTTGTCTCACCTGAGAGAACCAGTAAAGGTGTTTCTAAAGAATTACTCTGTTGGCACAACCCATGTGATGGTTGTGGGTATTGAGGTTTCAGTCAGAAAACGACCAAAGCATGAGGAGAACTGACCTTCCTCTTATTCCTTTGTTAGGCTCTGCAGATACCTGGAGACCTGGAGACAGCCTAAGTGTTCTTTGATTCAGCTGAACACTGACTGTTGTGCTTTTCTCTGGAGGTGTTTCATGCAGCTCTGGAATATTTCAGCATAAAAATCAGAAATGTGGTAGAGAGCAATGGAGATGGAAAAGGGATAAGGCAGTTATCTACAAAAGATTTTAAACTGTAATGTTAATGACTTCAGTCTTCTCTGTATAATACTTAAAAAACCCTCAGGTCCATCTGAAGTATTTTATCATATTTCCTATAAGGCCTGAATCAACATAAAGATGAATTTGGGGAATACTTAAAGGTGTTCTTAATCCACCTTTGTTCTTTTCAATATGCTTTAAATATGTTTCCATTAACTTTCACAATGCTACACAGTGTTCCTCCTTCTAAGAGCTGCTTGACCCTTGCTCAAAGTCTATCACATAATAACACATTAACATAGAAATGATTCCAAGAGGTGAAGGTGAAGGCATCGAGTGGATACAATCTTCCTTCCTCAACTGGGTGAGAAATGTGAAGGAAAAGATGTTAAATACACATTGTACATTTTCCCTACTGCCCAACAATTCTTAACAGTAAATAAGTACAAGCTCTGCAGAGCATTTTAAAAAGCCAATACTGCCAGCTTTAGGAAAACCCTGGGAATTCAGCACTCTGTGGTTTGCCATGGGCACTGTGGAGAAACCAGGATGGCTGAATCCTTTCTGCTCCACCTGGCTCCAGTCAATCTGCTCCAGCCACGTGCACAATAAGCTCCTTGGCACTACAAAGGTAATTATTGGCCCCCTGCTCCCTTTATGTACAAGACTCCACCTCATAAAAAATGGCAGCACTGCTGTTGTGTTGAACTCATGGCAAAGTCTCCTTTTGAATTTAGTCCATGAGGGTCTTAATAGGGGCTCAGAATGGCAGAACTGTGAAGTCCTGGTCAGATTTTTAGATTCTCATCCTGAATATTCACGTTCATTGAGAGAATAAAAAGTAAATCATTGAATCACAGAATCGTTAAAGTTGGAAAAGACTTTTCAGGATCATTATGTGCAACTGTCAACTCAGCACCACCAGGGTCACCACTAAACCATGTCCCAAGTGCCACATCCACACTTTTATTGAATGCTTTCAGGGGTGGTGACTCCATCACTGCCCTGGGCAGTCTGTTCCTGTGATCCAAAGGTATCCCAAAAGAGATCCCAAAGGGATCTGAAAGAGCAGCCTTGGAGCTCTGCCAGCTGGCTGAAAGACTGATGGAAGTGCATTGAAACTCAGCTTTATGCAGATCTGAGGAAAAGGGGCTGTGGAACACAGGGGGTAGTTCTTCTCTCCTGCAAGTTGTCTGGGAGGCTGTGGACACCCCACCTTTGCAGGTGTTCCAGACCAGGTTGGACGGGGCTTGGAGCAACCTGGGCTAGTGCCCATGGCAGGGGAGTGGAAATAGGTGAGCTTTGAGATCCCTTCCAACCCAAACCAGTCCATGATTCTCTGATTCTCTGTGTCTGATGGGCTCTTTGCAGTTCTGTGTGATTTGAATCGGGCAAAGGGGCACTTCTTTGTCATCTTCTTTTCTTGGAAGCTCTCAGTGATAAGTTAAGATTTCTCTGTCTTCAGAGGGAGAAACAGACTTGGAGAAGGGGAAGAATTGGACAGTACTCACAGGCACAGCCTGTGCAGGGCCAGGAGCTGGACTCAATGATCCTTTTGGGTCCACTCCAACTCAGCAGTGTTCTGTGCTTCTATGAACTGAAGAAGTGGAGAAGGTGTGGAGAGTGTCTAAAAGAGAGAGCTCAGGCTTCTGTTGAAGCAAGAGAATGGATATCCCTGCCAAGTGCTACCCACAGACTCTGGGAACAAGCCTTCAGCTGGAGGCATCAAGGAATCAGGAGGGCAAATACTCTGAATTTAGGGAAAATGTTCACTTTGTGAATGAGCGAGATTTTCTGTCTCTGTTTTTCACAGCAATTCAAACCCTCCCATTCAGAGTGACAGTGCTGCGCTTTCCTGGGAGAGCAGTTGCATAAGGACACCAGGAAAGCAGGGGAGGGGATTTGTGGTTGTGGGGGGTTGTCCCTGACAACAAGTGACTGTGTGATCATGGCATTAACCGCGGCAAACACACACGGAGCCAGGAGTGGGTGGTCTGGGAACAACACACACTCAGCGGTTGGTGGTCTTGGTTCACCTCCTCTGGTACTTTTGGTAATGATTAATGAGCAATTCCTTTTTTTTTTTTCCTTCTAAAAAGATGATTTAGGAAGACACAAAAAGCTCTTCTCTTCTCAGGAGTGTTTAGGACCTGGGGAACTGCAAGGATTTCCTTCTCTAATCTGTGGGAATTAGCCCTGACGGACAGAGAACCAGCATACAGTTGACTTACAGTCCTCAGCTCCCCTGCAGCTCTATAGAACTACGGGAATAAAGCCTTTTTTGTCCAAAGTGGAATTCATATGAGGATCCAACCAGAAGGGTCAATGCTGGAACGGAGATTGCCATCGTGTCCTGGGGGAAAATCCATGCAGGTTGGAGGGCAAGAAGTACTTTTTGGGGGGTAAATCTTCAGCATGTAGTAACTACTGAGTAGGGCTGTGAGGTGAACTGTGAAAAGAATAATAGTAGGAAGTGGTGTGTAGTAGTTTTACTAGAAGTAAATTCAGTGGCTGTTGTACCGTGCACATGTATGTACAGTGTGTTGTAGTGCTTTAAAGCAAAGAGTCTTTGACCTTTCAAAACATTTAGTTGTGAGCAATAAACCATTATACAATAGGCATTTGAAGAATAAAATTTCAGGTACTGAAAAGCAGATCATCATCTAAACACACCAGACCTGGCAGTTGGAAACAGTGAGCAGAGCATGGGAAAAACTGCCAGAGAGAGAAGCAAATACACCAAAAGCCCTAGTGCAATGTTTGGTTTATTGCTGGAGCATTTAGGGAAATCTCTCAGACAGGATTACAGCCTTTCCAAAATTGTTAGATGAGGAGATGTCAAATGTCTCATAAAAAAACTCGTATTTGGATATAAAATACCCCTTTGCTACAAAGGGCATTTAATTTTGTGCGATGCCTTTCTCTGCCTTTTTATTGCTGAAGGATGAGCAAATCACTGAGGTGAGTTTTATGTGTTTCCCTGCTGCCTCTGTCAGCTCACCTGGGGAGAAGGAAGGGGAATACACCACCAAAGGAGCTGGGTTCCAGCAGGGCAGGGATGAGATGGTGTTTTTTTGGAGCTCAGCTGCTGAATTCCGTGTTGCTGTAGCGGGAGTGGAGCCAGGGCGTGGCTGTGGAGCTGCTGTGTTCATGCTTTGGGGAGCAGTTGTTCACTGAAGGAACCTGTTTTCAAGGCTGATATTCTTTGACTTGAGGTTGGCTGCACCTGAAGGACAGAGGCACCTGAACCAGGGAGATGTTTGTAGGAAGAGGTGACGGCATTGGGATGTGGCAGTGGGGTGTCACTGCTGTGTTACTGAGAGTCTTCAGACTCACCTCCCCCAGCCCTGGCATCCAGAGGGGGAAAGGAGAGGGGGAATTACAGTTCTTATTTGTTTGACTGTGATTCAGTAGCGTGGCACTGTCTTGTGCTTCAAGTGCTTAGATCTTGTTTAGGGTTCCAAACTTGGGTGGGCTTAAAGTGGTGGAAAGAGGATGAGAGCTGTTGAATTTTTACACTACCAATTAAAGTGTGCAGGAGTTTTGTAATACATGTGTGTGTGTATAGCTAGGCATATTTTTTATATTTGTATTCTTTTATATATATATATGTGTATGTGTGTTTAGATGTGTATTTGCTTTATGTGCTATATTCCTCTGCCCCTTCCAAATTGCAAGTGAATTTTAACAACCCCATTGCATCTTCTGGGACCCAGGACAGTGGCTCTCCCCAGGACATACTGGCCCCACAAGCCCATAGCTGTTAGGATGGCACCATGCCTGATTTTGCAGACCTTGCCCCCCCAGCAGCTGCAGGGAGACTCAGCAACCCCACCACACCTCCCTGGGCACCCTGCTCTGCTCTGGAGCCTCTCCCCTGTGCCACACACTGTACACAGGACAGCAGGTGCCACACATGGTGACCCTGGCCAGGAGGAGCCTCCCAGGGGGGCATCCTGTCAGTCAGGGCTGCTGAAAGGAGAGCTCTGTGCCCACCCTCTGGATTGCAGCTTTGGGGATAGATTTTCATCCTCCTCCTTCCAAGGGTTAAGCAGAGCTGACATTTTCTGTTTCAAACATGCCAGCAGCAGGGGGATTGTGTCCCAGGACTTTCTCTGCATTTTACATCAACCAGCCTAATCACCAGGACACCGAGGAGTTATCTCTTAATCTGGCTTTGCAGCCCAGTAAAACCTGCTTTGCTGGCAGGGATTCAGCAGTGGAGGTGAGGAGCGTCTCTCCCAGAATTGTTACTATCCTGGTGCTTGGAGTGTTTTCCTGCTGAACAGAAGTGGTATCAGCTTGTTTCCTTCTGGTCCTGAAGGGCTCGAGCTTGCTTTCATTTCCTGTGTGGAGGATGATGGGCATCTCATCCCTCATCCCTTCTCCAGCTGAATGTTTATAAAGAGCTGTAGCAGTAATGCTGTGGAGGGCCTGAGACACAGGAGTGAGGTCATGGGAGGTGAAGTGTAAGGGAGCCTATATATATATATATCTATCTATCTTAGTTTCTGGATTTCACATGGCTTAAGGTGGGAAATGTGTTTCTCAGCCTTGGTAGGACCAAGTTCTGAGTCTGCAGGGAGCCAGAGCTCCAGGCTGGGAAATGCTGAGGTTAAAAAGCAGCAGCACTCGTGGTCTTCCAGCAGCACAGAGCTCCTGTGTGAGAGGGGAGCATTTCCAGTCTGGGGTGTGATTCAGGCATGAAAACTCCACGTCTTGTTCCAGCTCAGAACTGCTGGGCTGGCTGTGTTCAGCCACATTGTACTGGTTTTCCTTTTCCCTTCCTTTCTGCCCCCAAAGCCTCATAGCAGAGATGGGAATCTTGTCCATACCAGGCTGGGAGCACATTGTCCCAATCCCAGTCTGTGCCAAGCCCCCCACGTGCTCTCAGAGTCCTTGTCCTGAGAGTTTTGTGCAGGTATTTTAAGGACCTGCACCAAAAGTGTTCCTGACATGATCATCAAACACAATTTCCTTGGCAGGCCAAGGTGGGATTGGCCCCAAAACATTGCCTTTGCAGTAAGAATCCCAGGTTACACAGCCTTAGCTGTGCTGTGCCTTAGATGAGAAGTTACTGTGCTGTTCCATCCACTTAAACCTCCTGGTTCTTTAAATAGGTGTCCTTGGCCAGCTTTTCTCACTCCGTTAATCCCAGCACAGATGAACCAGCATGGATATAAATGTTTATGGCAGTCGTCACAGCTGCATATGGAATATATCTGATTGTTGCATATAGGCAGTGCTGGGGGCTTGTCATTCCCTGCTCTATAAAGAGTCTTGGATAATCTTTCTGAAAGGAGCTGTGTAAATGCAGATATAATTAGCTTTTTTTTTTTTCCCCCCCTTGGAAATAGATATCTTTTAATAAAGCACTGGAGCACAGAATAGCCATTTCCTGTGATTTTCATTCACATAATATTTATAGTGCTACAGAACAAATGAGCCGTTGGAAAGGGAGAAAAATGAATACCGGGAATGAACTCGCCTTGAGAGGAGTTTGTGATGAAATTAGGAATCTAACAAACTTCAGTAAGCCAACTGCTGCTCCTCCTGGCTTTGTGAGTGTGCAGGCTCAGTGGGATTTGGTGTAATCCCTCCCTGTGAACAGATGGGCGGATTGCAGGGCTCCTTCCCGATCCCTTCGCCAGCCGGTGGGATCGTGTGCCTGGACCTTCTGCCCCTCGGTGACAAAGGCACTCAAAAACACATTCAAAAAACAATGAACAGAGTCAGTTGAGGCGTTTCTGACATGTTTCTGTGCAAACTGGCTTTAAATTTTAACCATGCAGTACCTCCAGTCTCCTCCCATAGAAGGAGGGTGCTCCTTCTTGCATTCCCAGTGGCACACGGCTTACGAGTCGATGGTCAGCATTTCACTGGAAACTGCTGTTTGCAGGGAATTGCACAACAGCCAGATCTTCCACTCCGAGGTCAAACCATGTAAGTTAGAAGAAAGAAGCCTGGAATAATTTTTAGTCCTCCCTGAAATCAGTTGGATCCCAGTTACTGAGTTGCCATATGCAGCTTTTGCCTCCCAGAGCTGCAAAATTTCTGCTTTTCAGAAAAATGGTGCATCAGGTCAGAGATGAAATGATTTTGTATTTTGTCCAGTGTAATTTCAACAGCCTCCTTGTGCTCCTTACGTTGCTCTTTACACAAACCACACACCTGTACAGCAGGAAGCTGCCAGTAGTTTCTGTTGCCTCAACTAAACTGCATAAAAATCTTAAAAACATTCATATTTTTAACTGTATTATACAGTTGTGGTCTTGCTCATAACTGGAAATACACGTGTTGGTAACTTTAAGACTCAATCCAGTACTTGTTTCCTAAGGAGTAGGTACAACATCTCAACTATATTTGGCAGCTGCTCAGTAATGAAATAATTGGCTGCCTGCTTATGTGAGTGTGTAACTTACGTGGAGGCAAGATTAGGAATGACAGAAAATTTGTGTGGGAAGGGAGCTTGGGGTGTGTCCATCCTCCTGCTCAGAGCAGGGCCAGCTCTGGGCTCAGACCAGGCTTTCCAGAGCTTATTCCAGAAAAAGCATGAGGATGGAGCCTGCACAGCCCCACTGGCCACCTGCTGCACTGCTTGTCCCCCCTCCAGGGGAAACCTTAGTCCTTATTATCCCTATTTATTGCTTCAGCTTATGAATCATGGAATATCCTGAGCTGGAGGGGACCCACAAGGATCATCCAGTCCAACTCCTGGCCCTGCACAGACACCCCAACAATCCCACCCTGTCCCTCAGAGCATTGTCCAAACCCTCCTGGAGCTCTGGCAGCCTTGGGGCTGTGCCCACTGCCCTGGGGAGCCTGGGCAGTGCCAACCACCCTCTGGGGGAAGAACCTTTTCCTTTAGGAAAAGGGTCTCCTGTTGTGTGTCCTCCTGCAGCATCTGAGCCCTTTCATTCAACCATTTCTTCACTTCACCCATTTTTGACTTGTTCAGCCCTTTAGACCATGCCATCCTCACTTGGATAAAAAAATGTCATGGAAGACAGTGCTGAAAGTCTTGAGAAATTACAGCTGCTGTCCCCTCATCCGTGGTCCATCGCTTTATTATTTCTGTCACTGCATCACAGACAGGTTGCTCAGGCATGACTTAGCTGTGGTAAATCCAGGCTGACTGATCCCAGTCACCCTCTTCTCCTTTGTCTGCCCAGGGAACAGTTTTGGGAGGACAAGCTCCATAATTTCCAATGATCTCAATGTCATACAAGGAGTTTAAAATAGCTGGAAGATGAAAAGTAACTTTACACAAGTTTTAAAAGGCTAAATTGAAGAACCTGTTGTATCCAGCTGTAACTGTGAGGAAAATCAGAGCCCTGCAACAGCTCTGGAGTGTGTCCTGCACAGTTGGGTTGCATTCCTAGGACAGATACCCCCTCCTGGAAACGGTAGGTGGGGAAAAGGTCGATGAAGAACAGCTGAGGCTCTAACAGGACCTCAGTTCCTGCTTTCTGCCAAAACAGAATTGCTTTCCCAGACACCGTATCCGCAGAAGAACACCCCTCAGAGTCTGGCAATGGTGTAACTGTATCCTCTCCGTGCTGCACTCCATGTAAATGAATCCCGAGGAGGCTTTGCTATCAATTGCTCATCAATTGATCGCTGGGAAAATCCTCTGTGAAATGCTGACCCTGGCTCCGTTCTGGACACACCCATTGGTGAGAGGCAGGATCCTCACGGAAAGTAAAGCAGCTAATGAGCACCTTTCCAGGCAATCAGCGCTATTTCTGTCAGGTTTTCACACTTCCCAAATCATTTCCCTCTGCAAAGCACTCCAGTGTTGTAGCACATCAACGAATTAGCTCCTCTGGACAACGTTCTGAGGACAACTGAAGCTGACAATGATAACGTTCTTGGAGTACATGAAATATTTGATAACGCCTGTGCTGGCAGAAGAAGTCTTTTCTCCCACTCAGTGGTGGTTTCCCTTGGATAGTCCTTTCTGCCTGCAGGAATTCTTCATTCCTGAGGGAAAAAATTCTGGCTTGAAGATCCTGTACTATTGATTCCATGGCAGCTGGTCTGGGTGTTGGAAACATATGAGCAGTGAATACTGTTACTGTGTGCTGGACAGGTGTATCTCACAGGACAGGTAAAGCTCACTAAGAGATGTAAAACCAAATTAAATGCACACTCCTACACTGGGAAAAAGCAAATACCCTGGGTCTTACTATGCAGATCAGATATTTTATTTGAGGTTTTCAGTGTTCAAGTATCAATAATATTCTTGGTCTTATAGGGCAAAGAAAATGTGCATTCTGATTAGTTGGGATTTTAATTTTTTGAGTTTCTTTTGAAAGAAGTTAAGGTTTTAAGTCATATTGGTAAGCAGGGCTGGTGGATGAGAAGCTGTAGACAGGTTTGCAATAATCCTGTGTATTGTTTTTAAAGGGTTGATGAGCAATTTTAGTCCAGCAGAGGTTTTCAAGTAACTGAAGTGCTTTGGTATAAGTTTATAGAGGTTGCCTCAGGTTGTTTACCTTTTGTTGTGAGCTCCTCTTCAGTCTCACCAAAAAAATACTCTTATTTTGAAAAAAAAGCCTTTTTTTTGTTTTGTTTTGTTTTTTTCTGTAATAGGGACAACAATACAGTAAGAAATACAAACTGAAAGAGGGGAAATTCGGGTCAGATATATGTAAGAAGTCCTTCCCTGTGAGGGTGGGGAGGCCCTGGCACAGGGTGCCCAGAGAAGCTGTGGCTGCTCCTGGATCCCTGGAAGTGTCCAAGGCCAGGTTGGACGGGGCTTGGAGCAACCTGGGCTGGTGGGAGGTGTCCTTACCCATGGCAGGGGGTGGGATGAGATGGGATTTAAGGTCCCTTCCAACCCAAACTCCGATTCTCTGCTTTCAATAAGCTCAGACCCTGCGTGGTCTCCCCCGAGCTTTGTTGCCAGCGGGAGTTTCCGTGACTTGTTTAAACCGAACGAAGGCAAATAAAACCGGGACCTGTTTTCCAAAGCACGCGTTGCCCAGCGGCACCCGGCACCCGTCCTGCGGGCACCGCAGCCTCCTCCAGCTGCGCCCAGCGGGATCCCCGCTGCCCGGCGGAGCATCTCCCGAGGAAGCCCGAGCTGCTGCTCTCCCGACTGCAGGAGCCAGCGCTGCCGCACGGAGCGGGCTGGGAGCCGGGCTGGGAGCCGGGGGGGGAGAGGGAGGGTGCTGGGAACCAGTCTGGGAGTGCCCGGCGCCAGGAAGGGGCAGGCGCATCCCAGCCCGTGGGAGCATCTGGAGCAGCCGGGATGCGGAGCCGCGGGCGGGGAGCGGCCGTGCGCCTCCTGCCCTGACATGCCGAGGTATCTTTCTGCCGTTCCTTGGGTTGGTTGCTGCCAGGTGCGTTCGCAGGGATCGCTGTTGCGCTGTTTTACCGGGATTTTCGGGAAGCAGAGCCGCGGGCAGGTGTGTTCGTACTCCCTGTGCAGGCGTGGGGGGGAACTTGCTGCATCACCCAGCGCAGCAAACTTTGAGCTGCCAAGTCAAGCTGCGGGTTCTTCTTGGGTTTAATTTCCTTTGGAATTGAGGTCAAATTACCCCCAGAACTAATATTTTATCCGTGTGTTTAGAAAAACCAGGAACCCTCGTTGCTTTAGGTCTGCGGTGGGGGGAGGTAGTAAAAAAAAGTCAGGGGTTTGTGTCCTTTCTAAAACTGAAGTCTGTGGTTTCCCTGCAGAAATAGAAAAGAACTAAATAGTCGCTTTTTAGTTATTTGGACTGGAAATTAACGTCTGTTGCACTGTATGGATCCCACAACTCTCCTCCTCTACCCTCGGAGGAATTTATTTGCAGCAGGCTCACATGCCCAGCAGCATTTTGGCTGGTTTTTCTTGGTTTTAGAGTTGAGGATGAGTAAACTTAAGTGTTTCTACACAGCTAATTTCTTGATAAGCCTCTAAACTCGGCTGTAAGTGCACTCTTAGTACTTTCTGTTAGTCTCTGTCTCCTTTCTCACACCACAGTTAACCTTAATTTGAAAAAAAAAAAAAAAAGCTTTTTTTTATTCATACCTTGAGTGTCCTTCAAATTCAACTCTTGTTACTATATGACTTTTATGAGAAAAAAAGAAAGAAGCAAAAACAACAACAAAAAACCCAAACAACAAAAAAACCCTTGTTCCTTGTGTGCTAATTTGGCTTCCTGGTATTATTTTAGTAATTAGTGTTCTTGGCTTTCTGCATTTAAATTGCCCTATGTTCACTTCTATGCTGCCATCAATCTAAAGCCACTACTTCAACTTAAAAAAAAAACTGCTAAATTTTAGTGATTACTGCATCCCATTGAATATGGAGAACTGTAAAGGAGTTTGTTATACTTTCTGTAGCATTTGAAGCCAGGAGGGAGAGGTGTGTCTGTATTTCCCCTCAGAAGGCAGCCTGTGTTTGAAGGGCTGTGCTGTCGCTGTGCAAGGGTGACTCTGGGGCTCATTAAAAGTCAGCTGATTGGTGGAGCTGGTAATGAATAGTATGGGAGATACGGTAAATAATTAATAATATTAGTGTAATGGACTTTTCTGGGATGGAGCCTTGCTCTGGAGAGTTTGAGACTGGGTGTGAACTCTCCGTTACTCTTATCTGAATGTCGCCGTTGCTTTTGGGGTTTTTTCTTGCCAGGAGAGGCAGAAGAATGGTGAGCCAGGGGTTATTTGATGCATTTTATCTCTCTGTGTTAGTCCTCAGGTTTCAGGAACATAATCCCTGTGGCTTTGCAGGTGCAACCCTAAGGAATAAGAGTGCAATTTAAGGAGAGGGCTGCTCTGCTTAGGGATGGAGTGCTCATCTCTCAGCTCTCATGCCGAGCTGCTGAGGCAAGAAAGTGAGTCCCAAGTGCTGTGTTTCACACCTTACCCTTGGAGAGTGAATGTGCAGACTGCAGGGAAGTTTGGGGCTCGATATCTCCTTTATGGTTTTCCACTTGTGCTAAATCACTGGTTGGAATAATTGTATTGTCACCTTGTGTCATATTTGCTCAGGTGTAATAGCTTTGCCAGAAAGGCAGTCGCCTGTAAAATTGTGCTGCAAAATTTTTAATGTTCCTTGGAAAGGTGGGGAGGGTTTAGAGGTTTTTATTTTTTTTCCTATTATAAAAGTGGTTTTCAAAAATTTTATTCTTTTTTTTCCTCTTTTTTTTTTAATTATTAAATTATTTTTACTGGTGTATAGAATTCTCTGGTAATATCCTTTTTTAGCAATAGTAGATGGGTCTGAAGACTGAAGACAGCGTTTCCTCACAAATATTTTCAAATGACATGAAATGACTTAAATTTAAGCTGTTTAGATGCAAAATAAAACTCAGTGGCCCAGCTGGGTTCTGGTCTTTACTTGCTGTACAGCTAAATTGTTGTGAGGGTTAAAGTGAGAATAAAGTGAGAATCAATTCCTTGTGTGCTGCAGGTTTTGGTTTAGATGTCCAGTTTTAACTTAGTTTCTGCTTTTTAAATTGTGTGTGGGGTTCTTTTGTGGTTTTTTTTGTTGGTTTGGTTTGGTTTTGGTTGGGTGGGGGTTTTTTTTGGTCTATGAATGTCTATTATACACAAGCACCATCTTTAATAAAAAGAAAAGAAAAAAGCAGATTTTCAGGAAGACTGGACTTGTGAAGGGCACTGGTGTAGTTCAACCCGTAGTGAACTTTCAGGGTGGAGAGGTGGCAACACAGACATTTGTAGCCAGTTTTGGCACCACTGGTTGCAAGATCACAATTTAAAATGTGTATTAAGAGCTTCAGATTGGAAAAGACCATCTGCAGCTCCAGCTGTGCTTCTTGCTACCTCAGCCTTAATGCCAGATCATCAGGGGTAATTACTGAGTCCCTTCCAAACCCAGGGATGTGGCTTTTTATTCTTAGAATCCCAGAATTGTTTGGGTTGGAAGGGAACTTAAAGCTCATCTCGTTCCACCCCCTGCCATGGGCAGGGACACCTTCCACCAGCCCAGGTTGCTCCAAGCCCCGTCCAACCTGGCCTTGGACACTTCCAGGGATCCAGGGGCAGCCACAGCTTCTCTGGGCACCCTGTGCCAGGGCCTCCCCACCCTCCCAGGGAACATTCCTTCCCAATATGTCATCCAACCTACCTTCCTTCCATCTCAGGCTGTTGCCCCTTGCCCTGTCACATGCCCTTGTGAGAAGGGGGTGGTTTGTCATTCTGTTGTCATTAACTGAAATTCCCTGGTCCTTCTTCTCAGTTTGCACTGGGAAGGGCACAGCACACCAGGAAATGCCTTGTCCTCCCTGGGTACACGATCCTGAGCTGTGCCTTGCTGAATTTTGTCCTGTTTCTGTCCACCCTCCTCTTCAGAGCCACTAGTTATTTCTGTGTAGTATCTACATCCCCCTTCTGAGACCTGTGTCCCTGCTGTGTTCTGTATGATCAGCCTGTTCCTGCCACCAGTGACAGAGTTACTGGTTGAAATGTGTAATAAGATCAGTTCCAAGCCTGATTTTTAAGACCCTGTAATAGTCACTTAAGTTTTCAGGACTTCTGCTGTCGTCTCCCCATGAACCAGATGCTCACCTACCTCTAAGTGCCTCTGCTAGCTGCAGCTTAACTAACAGTTTCCCATGTGACACTGCTGAATACTCAGCTAAAATCCAGATTAATGAGATTTACAGCATTTGGAGAATGTTATCTGATGAAGTAATCTCTTAGGTTAGTCTCTTCACCAGCTACCTTGTGTGAAATAATAAGAAATTTGGTCACATTTTCCCAGTGCTTTCATGTCTTTAGAAGGAAATTTGAAGAGGAGAGCACTTGGGTCTCTGTGCCACTGAAGTAAGTGTTATAGGCTCGTAGAGAATTCTCCTCTTAAGCATGAATAATTTATTTGCTCCTCTTTAATTGCATGCAGTATCCTAGTTAAAAGGAATGTCTTCGTGGTGTTCAATTTTGTGTGCCGTTTGTTTCAAAACTCTGGGCTTGACTTTAATGGCCCCTGTGGTTTTTCTTTCCTTTATGATGATTTTTCCTTTTCTGTTTCTTACTTTTTATTTCTTTTCTTCACCATTACCCCCTTCCTCTCCTACCACAGTAGATATTAAAACTTACTGAAAACAAGGTCATGACTTTCCTTTGGTACTTGGAGTGGTTGGACTAGAAAGGTCGGACTTGATGATTTTGGAGGTCTTTTCCAACTTTAATGATTCTATGATTATCCTTCTCAAAACACTTTTCTCACTGCACAGGAACCCAGGCTGTTCTTTTCCTGATCCCTCCCTACAGAGAGCACCCAACAATCTTTATAAAGTTATCAAAACCAGGCAAATACTGTGTTTGGACTTGGAGATCCTACTGAGATTCTGTTATACCAATTCCCTCTGGGCTTTGTTTGTTTGTTTGTTTTGTTTGTGTGTTTATTTGTTTGGTTTTTTACCTCTTGATTGTGGCTTTAGGCTTTTATAAATCCACGTGTTTCCATTGCAAACCTTCTAATGTTGGAGGTGGTTCCCTGTTAGCTGTACATCCATACAGCGTCTTTCTTCTTGAAAGTCTTTCTCTCCCTCTTCTTTCCTTGGAATACTGAAGGCTTTGATACCTGGGATTTTAAGATTTCTAGACCTCCTTCATATTCAGATAGCCGAGCTCCTCGTTTCAGTTGATTTTTCTAGTTAGTTCCCTTCTTTTCTTTTTTTTTTTTTTCCAAAACAAATGCTGATAACCCTTAATTACAAATCCGTTTTCTTTTGTTCTTCCGTCTTCTTTAATCAGCTTATTATCATTCAAATCCGGTTTATTTGCTGTCAGTGAACCCTCTCAAAATCCAGTGTGAATTAACCTTATTTCTTATGGATACAAAGGTTCCCTGCTGGATCAGTCCTGTACAAGAGCACACAAATTATGCTGCCACTGGTATTCTTTGTTCTTCGTGTCTGCAAAATTAAATCCTCCAGCAGTGGCCCTGTAGTGTCATTTCTATACAGTTCTTATTTCTCCTAAGAGCAATCCATGAGTTGCTTCCAGGTTTGTGGCATCACTGCAGGTGAATGCACTTTGACTGGATCAGCTCTTCCCAGAGTGATTTTGCCAAAACCAGTATTGCTGTTTCTCAAGTGTCTCCCTCCTGGCTCTGTGTCTCTGTCCCAAAGGGAAAATCCTTTGGAGAATATCTTCTCTGCTCATGTCTGGAGCAGTAATAAGATGAAGTTAGCTGGCTGCCCCGGTGGTTTGTTATCCAGGTTCCTGGCATTTGTATGCAAACAGTTATTTATCCACCAGCAGCTCTTGGCACCCTGGGAGAACCAACCCAAGCACAGGTTAGGGCAGAGCTCTGCCCCGAATTAGGCCAGACATGGGAACAGCAGCAGTGTCTGCACCCTGCCAGTAACCACAGCTCCCTTGCTGGGTTGTGATAAGCTGAGTTATCAGTGTGGTCACTTCACCTGGGGACTACAATGAATGTGGGACTTGTTTGCTCTGTTCTCCTGGAGCACAAACATTCCTCACAGGACATTTCTTCAAGTGTTGCCGACGCCATGTTCTGGTCCATCTGTAGGCAAGATACTGAAGATTTTGTTTCCTCCAACATGAGGTGGCCACAAGTTCAGTCACAAATAGATCATAACTGTTGGTTTGATGGAGAGATCTGCAAGGTGTCAGGGCGAAAATCTTGAAGGTTTTCCAGTCTGAAATCCAGGCTTTTAAGAAAAAACCTTTGTGTCACAATGTGCAGAGATAATTGTAATCTCTCCTACGGAATGTCAGTTGAAATTTTACAGTGGTTTTTAGTACCATGCACCTTTTGTGAAGGGAAATTCTGCTGTGACTTTTTCTACTGACACTGTTCAGTCTTTGGTACATCACTGGTGCTTTGGCTTTGAGTCAGTGTGAACTGAATCCACTTCCTATGTGATATTTGAGATGCCACACCACCTTCTGCATTTCCAAAAAACTACTATTGCTTGGTAGTGCTCTGTTCCCTCCCAGCAGAGCAGCACACAGCAGCTTATAAAGTAGACAATGTTCTTCTAATTTTTTAAGCACTATCTTAGCTCAAATGAATGAGGAATGAGCAAAGCAGGATTGTGCCAATCCAATCATGCACGGGGGACTGGGGATGTAATTTGTGATGATTCACTGGGACAAAAATGGTTTGTTACAGTTGGAGTGTGCAGAGGCCAGGATGCTCCCAGGGTGGGGAAGGATTCAGGCTCCTCAAGTGTCATGGGAGTGTGGAAGACTTAGAGAAAGTTTTACAAAGGAAAGCCTTGCTGGAGAGTCTCGAGGTGCAGGAAGGGCTCCCTGGCTTTCTAAACCCCTTCTCAGAGAAGGGTTTAGGTGTGGCTGAATCCTCTCTTAGCCTCAGACTGTGTTAGCGGTTTAAATTTAAAGGAATTATAGAGGTATGGTTAAACCACTTTGTGCTGCAGGTTTTAATGGTGGCAAAACAGATATATTTATAGAAATGAATTTTTTATTATGACAAATTAAGAAACAGATGAACAGATGAAAGATCCAAATCAGAATTATTTACTGCATGGTGTAAAAGCTAAAAAATCTACTAGTAGAGTGTTAGATAACAAAGTAATATAGTGCACTGTAACAAAACAATTATATTAAAACAATTGTATTGAAGCTAGCAAAAGAAACAACCATTAAATAGAGGTTGATATAACTCACCATACAGGATAGCAGGCAGGTCTCTCTCTTAACCCCTGGGGAGTGACTATGAAGAGGCAGCCCTGCTTCATGGGAGAGCTCCACACTTCAAGGAAGTGTGTGGAAGAATCTGCCATATGGAAGTTTGGACTTGGCTTTTACAGTTATGAAGTGATGGACTGGTAGTCACAGATTTACAAGCTCACAGACTCGCTCATCTGCCACATCTTGTTTCAAAATAAAGGGTGTATATTCCAAGTCTGGGGAACCAGGATGGTCCCAGCATAATTTAACACCAGGACAGCACCCAGGTGCCAGCAGCTGGACTTGCAAGACAGCTTGCATTGTATGCATTTTGGATTTTAGGTCTGTTTAGGACTATCCTGCCCCATCAAGTGGCAGCTCCTGATCCAGCCACAGTCTGCAGGTCTGGCACATTCCCTGAATCCCAGCCATAGGATTTCTGTCTTCTGGTAGAAGAGCTTGTCAGGGAAGAAGGTTTAGGGAGGGGAGTTACTGTTTTCACTACTCTCCAAGTGTCCCCGTAAAGTGCTTCCATGGTTTTGAGCTGTGAGAGGGAATGCTGGACCAGGAATGCTGGTGCCAGGAAAGCGGGCTCCGATTCCAGCTTAGCAGGCAGTAAAAGCTGGAGAAGGCCCTGTGCTCCCACCTGGAGTACAGTCACCATCACAGCTCCCCCAGCCCAGGGAGCAGCCAAAGAGAACAGCTGCTGTTTGATACAGCAGGGCAGAAGCTGATGATGGGATACAGAGACATTCTTGGTCCATAAATTTACCTCCTTGCGTCATAAATAACCAACGATTTTAATTTGGTGAGGAACTTGCACACGGTATCTTTCCTTTAACAGTTTTGTAATGAGTTTCCACCACACTTAATGCTTTAGGGAGTCTGTTTTAGAAGTTCCCCGCTCAACCTACTGAGAATTTGCTTTAGAACTGCTGTAATGAAAATAACTCTATATTCCTCACCACTCTTGTGTGGCTCAAGTTCTGTGTCTACATGTTTTTGGTGCATCCTGGGCAGGGAATGTAGTGCTGCACCTTTGAAATCACTGTTAACCAGGTAAGGTCACCACACCACAGTGGCCTGGGTTCTTTGTAAATTAGTTAGTAAACTGGACAGGGCTGACTTGTCTCAGAAGTCATGAACCTCTTAGGAAATGAGCTGCATAAAACCCTGTCTCTGTTTCTCTACTTCTGAACCCACTATGTAGTGAAGTGGCCACCAAGCTGCTGGTTGTGGAGGAGTTGACTCTTCTAAGGTGGGCCTGGAGCAAAGCCTCCTTGACACCCCGTGTGGTGTTGAGTTGATTCATCCATGCCAGGATGCATCTGTGCCTGTGTCTGTCCTGAGCAAAACATGAGAGCTGCTGCTTGCCCAAATGATGAATATTGTGAGGCCTGGACAGGTGAGATGCTCTGTAAAATGTACTTCCCAGCAAAGTAACAAGTGAGGGGTGTGAGAGGCACTGTGCCAGTGGAGTGGTGGGTGGGGCTCTGAGAAACCTGCTCTAGTTCAAGGTGATCTTTAAGGTCCAAACCCGTCTGTAATCCTGTGATGGACGACTTTTCCAGACCAGGAGGAGTTTGTGCTGGCTGTACACGAAGGGCCCTGCTGGAAGCAGGATGTGAATGCCCTTGAATGCCATTAGAGCCATGTTTAATTTGTCTTGTCATGACCCCTCAGCCCCATGCAGCGTCCAGTTTGTTTTCTGAATAGCTAAGGTAGGCCTTGGTGTTGCTTTTGCAATCTTTATGCTGCACATAGTGCTTGACATGCAGCCAGAAGTCTAGAATAGACTGTACTTGTCCCAGGCGTGCCTGCAAACGAGTGGAGCAGACGTGATTCTGCGGTGACCTTGGCTCCTGTCCTTTGCTCCTGCCTGGCTCTGATTTACCTGCATGTGGAACACACCACAGGCAGTGCTTCCCTCTAATGCAGGGAGCAGGGTAAGGAGTTATGGCCCTGTAACTTCCCATGTAATGGGTCAGGATCCCCCTGATTTCCCAGCATCAGCTGGAAAGTGGAGTCCACGTTGCAATTTATGAGCCGAGGTAGAACCGCGGTTATTACTGCAATTGTTTTGGCTGATGAGCTGCACACCAGACATGGCTCAAGGCTGCTCCTACAGAGCTTTCCAGGGGAAACATGATTGACTGATCCAAGGCCTAGCATTATCTTGGCCTTGGATCAACAGCAGAGAACTGGGAATGTGGCACAATGTGTCGTGTGGGTGAACATGTGCTTAGGTTTTGGTAGAATGTCTTTCTTTTTCCCTACTCACATTGACTTAGCTCAATGCAAAAGAATTCCAGGTAGTATCCCTTGGAGATGTCTCTGTGCAGATAGCTTGGTCTAAGGTGAACACCTCCAGCTCCTGTCCCTGCTGCTCTTCTTCCTCTCCTAAAAGTGGCAGAAAGCCCTGACACTCTTTTTTCCTTGCAGTCTTCTCTTGGAAAGCTTAGGAAGATGGTACCTCTTGGGTTGTCCAAACAATATTGCTGTGAGTGAGGTATCAGCAGTGTCTGCTGGCCCTCCTTATACTGAGGGACACATGGAGCTGCTTGTTCTTCCCATCAAGGCCTTCCCCTCCAGTTCAAAGAGCTTTTCCCCCTGGGAGGGATGGTCATCTCTCTGGAGATGCCCTTCATCTCAGTGGGCATTGCACCCCAGGCATGTTGTCAGTCTCTGTCTGCAGCCCTCTTCAGCAGCAACAGTGTCATTTTTAGACCCTGCTCCGAGTCTTAATGGCTTTACTGAGGGGCTTTTCCCCTTTGGGATGAATGCAGCAGCTCCTTGATATTCATGTGGGATCACTGTGAGTTGTGAGCCCTGTCTTGGACCCGCTGCCTGTAGCAGAGCTGAAGGGGAATTTCAGAGNTCCGAGTCTTAATGGCTTTACTGAGGGGCTTTTCCCCTTTGGGATGAATGCAGCAGCTCCTTGATATTCATGTGGGATCACTGTGAGTTGTGAGCCCTGTCTTGGTCCCATTGCCTGCAGCAGAGCTGAAGGGGAACTTCAGCGTCACAGAATCCCAGGATGGTTTGGGTTGGAAGGAAACTTAAAGCTCATCCAGTGCCACCCCCTGCCATGGGCAGGGACACCTTCCACCAGCCCAGGTTGCTCCAAGCCACATCCAACCTGGCCTTGGACACTTCCAGGGATCCAGGGGCAGCCACAGCTTCTCTGGGCAACCTGTGCCAGGGCCTCCCCACCCTCCCAGGGAAGGATTTTTTCCCAATATCCCATCTAACCCTGCTCTCTGACAGTGGGAACCCATTCCCTCTTGTCCTGTCCCTCCATCCATTTTCCCAAGTCCCTCTCCAGCTCTCTTGGAACCCCTTTAGGCATGGAAAGGGGCTCAGGGTTCTCCCTGGAGCCTTCTCTTCTCCAGGCTGAAAAGCCCCAACTCAATCTGTGTTCACAGCAAAGGTGTTGCACCCTCTGAGCATCATCTCGTGTTCCTTCAGCTCTCTGGCACATGAACCACCTTGTGTGGGTGCAAGGTTTGAGGTTTGTGTTGCAGGTTGCCTTCAGTATCCCCTGAGGACCGTATATAACATATAATCCCTGAAAAATGTGCCTTCACTCCCGCAGACTTGTGGGAATGTAGCCCCAGTGAGGAGCAGCAGTGCTGATCTGCTCTTCAGGGGCCAATCTGAGCGTGTGATGGGGGTGAAGGGAGGTTTGTGTACTTCCCATCTCGCCACACAACCTACATGATTGTTATGAAATGAACTGATGAGAGAGATTACTTCTCCCACCATCATTAGGATGCAAGTGTTTGCTGAATGTGCCAGATGTTTGGCTTTCATTATCTGGAAGTTTCTTTCATTTCCAGCTCCAGTGAAAGGGAAGCCTGAGCACGTCCAGCGGAATTATAAACAGTTTCCTGTGCGAACAGAGAACGGCATAATTAATGAACCCATCAGGGTAAGAGTGAGTCCAGCTGATGAATGCTTTCCCTGTCATTTTAGAGAGGTGGCCAAGAGATGGTTTTTTTAATTCTGGATCACTGAATCCGTATGGATTGTCTGTCTCAGAAAGGCTTCCTTTTATTGTAATATCATACTTTAAATACCCTGTGCTTTACAGTGGGATTTCTGAGCTATTCACAATATCCTTGTATTTAAAGCTGGTCAAGGGTCTGTCCTCTCTATGGCAGCAGTTGAAACAAGTATCCTTATTAACACTTTTTGTATTTATTCTGGAGAAATCCAGTGAACATCTTTTCAAAGCACTATAATTCCACAATCTCAGAATCCCTG